>JANHGB010036965.1:0-19167 GCA_026283785.1 Coracopsis vasa | reverse complement strand
CCTCGTGGCCCTCCTCTGGACTTGTTCCAACAGTTCCATGTCCTTTTTATGTTGAGGACACCAGAACTGCACACAATCCTTCAAGTGAGGTCTCACAAGAGCAGAGTAGAGGGACAGGATCCCCTCCTTTGACCTGCTGGTCACACTCCTTTTGATGCAGCCCAGGATACAGTTGGCTTTCTGGGCTGCAAGCTTACACTGCTGGCCCATGTTCATTTTCTCATCAACCAACACCCCCAAGTCCTTCTCCACAGGGCTGCTCTGAATCTCATCTCTAAAGAAGTAGAGTATAAGTAAATACCTCGATGGAAGTAATGTTCTATTAAGATATAATGGCACAATGTCTGGTATATTTGATTAGAATCTTTTAATAGAGACACTGATTGTGTTTGGACTAATTGCAAGTTATTTAGTGAAGAGGGTATTACCTTTTGTGACTTTTGTTCTAACAGAAAATTTAGTTTTTACATTTAAAATTAGCGTGAATATTGCTCTGGACAGCAAGTGGACAAAAGACTCCAGTGCAACGTGCATTGTGTGTGAACTTTAGTTTGAAGACACAAACAGCACAATATTGCAATTTGACCTGGTGCTTAAGGGCTGGAATACTTAATTTTTGGTGAATGGAGAAGCTACTTGAAAGTAGTAGTGTAATAGGTAGCCTTGAAGCACTAGTGTTACAGGATACTAATGCTCATTCAAAAAACAGTGTGATGTGTGATGTTACATTTCATGGTTTGTGGTGAGAGCTAAGGTTTGCTTTTTTGGCTTTACCTTCTCTTGAACTCTGACTGTGTTTCTGTGCATGATAAGCTAATTATTCATTTCAACTGGTTATACTTGGATAGAGTGCAGAATTCAGTTGTGATAAAGTTCTAGACAACTTGTTTCTATAGTAAGTCACAGTCATGACTATCATCTGCTAAAAATGTCTTTGAAATGCCAAACTGGTAATTAACACTGGAAAATAAGCAGCAGTCTCAGTGGGAAACTGAGAATTAATTTTATTTCTCTAGTGTTTATAAATGACAGCAGTAGTACCAGTACTGGTAATAGGGTGAAAAATCATTGGAATGGGATGGTAAAGTAAGATAACATAGGGAATTGCAAAATAGAAATAATAACAATAATCCATACAGAAGATATTATTAGAAAGTTAATTGAATACAGTGGTGAAAACAGACCAGCTTTGTGGAATGCCTGGGGATTTGATAATTCAATTAGCAGTACCACAGTAATTAACTCTTTGGGCAAACCATAAAGTTCTACCATCCAAAAGGTCCAGCTGGGTAATAAGGCAGCTAAAAGCCTGGCAAATACAATCATACAGGAACATTGCTGTCATATGGCAAGTTCGCAAAGTAATGGTTTTCACAAGTAAAGCCCTTTCTGAGAGTAAGTATAAGAGGAATTTCTTTGAGTTATATATATATAATGAGCATTTGGGAAACTGATCAGATGAATAGGTGTATGAAAATTTAAACAAAAAGTATTATTTTAGTCTGGACTTGTTCCTAATGTAACTTTAGTTTTTTAAACCATGTGAACTGATGGCACCTAACTTTTTCTCAAATGCATTTCCTGTAACCTATAAAGAATTACATGTCAAAAAGAGAAACAAACTGTAACTAGGCACCTAGCAAAATCCTTGCAAAATGAAGTTATATCGTGTTTGTTATGCTTTTGCGCAGAGAATTGCTCAATCTCAGCACCACAAGGTATGATTGAAGTTACGTTGTATTAAGCTGCTATTTAAATACCTAAAATTCAGTAGTCGAAGTTATTATCAACACAGAGATAATACAGATTTGTCATTTTGATTCAGAGTTGAAATACAGTTTTCTGCCTTTTGCATCTATAGATTAATTCCTGCTTTAAAAAGAAAAAAACTATATTTTTACCCAGTTGCTGCTTATCTTCTTCAACCAACCAGTTTCGTGCCATGTGTGATACACATTTTAAATAATTTTTCCTATTATTGCTTAATTGACCTTTTCCTCATATATGCATAAAAATGTGAAACACTCATGAACTAATTTATGAACAGATAAATTAGATGATGATTGGTTTATTAAAAAAAAATAAATTGATAATTTGTAGAAGTCTGATCTGTTCTCACATAAGAGAGTTGGATATAATAACTTCCATTTTTCAGCCCTTCTGTGTCATTCTGGAACTTCAGAGATAACAGATCAGCAATAAGTCACTTTATTATTGCTGTAATACAGTGCTGACAGTTTAAGGTAGGACATCTATAAAAGATAAGTGATTTAGAAGAATATGAAATTAAAATGAGAGAAATGCTGAAATTTCTCACACCTGAGCATTCTGTGGGAAGGATTTTGCCTGAGTTCTGAATATACACTTAGTCTTGATCTAATTTCAAACTACTATTAGTATTTACTTTAAAGTGGAAAACCCCCAAATCCTTAAATGAATGCACCAGCATGGCACCAAGTACAAGCACATTGATTCTAACAAGTTCTTTCTACTGATTTGTCTTTCTGTATCTATTTGCCCCTATCTTTATTAATGAGAAAAAGCTTTAGCACATATATTTTCCCAGCATTAAAACTTGAAAGTCCACTTCTGGTTAATATTCTTGAACTATTTTGAAAAAGCAAGGGAAATGTGCATGCTTTTTACCTAACTTTAACGTTTTTGTTGGTTTGGGGGTTAGAAGGCTATGATCCACTTCTCAGTCTCTCTCTAACACTTTTTTTTGTTGCTGTTCAGATTTTTCTGAACATTCAAATAACTTTTTCGTTGTTCATACTGTCTCAAGAAAGCTTAATTTTCCTTTCCTTCTCATGGTTATTAACGTTATGGGCATAAAGTTTTGCCTTTGAGTCAGTTTGAGTGACATTGTGTCTAGGAGAAATTTCACACATGCCTATCAAGGTGCTTTTCTTCTTGAGGTGTGAAGAGAGGGCTGGAAGCTTGTCCATGTGTTGAAAATAGCATAGTTCTGTTGTGCATTAAGACCAACTGTCTATTCCAACTCAAGTAAAGGAGTGCTTGAATGCAAAATTATCCTGGGAGAGGGAAAAAAAAAGACAAAATAGTTATTGCTAAACAAAGTATTACATCTTATGGCACATAAGAGGGTATTTTGTAATAAGCATAGGCTTTATTTAAACAACTGTATAATCCTTGTGATTATGCATAGATCTTCAAAATGTGAGTCACTGGTGTAACATGCTCTGGTGGAATCTGTAAACTATTCAATAATAGCTTCATGATACCAGATGCTGATTTATAGCCTCAGATATGTCAGACTTTAGTATCAATATGACTGTTTAATTGCTGCTAACTTACAGGAGAGGATTGATCAAATTGCAGACTTATAATATAGCTAAGGAATGTTTTCTTCCAGCACTCCAAATGAAGCACCAGGGGAATACCATTTCTTATTTCCACAGTTTATGATGAAGAAAGAGCTTGAGCTAGTGTTTAAGTGAGAGACTTATAAATAATCCACTATTCTTGAGAGTTCATAACAGATGCACAATTGTGAATAATTCTTCATTTGTCATCTCATGTGATGATATCTGGGGTCATCTCTTCATTGATGCTTGCCTGAAATAGTTGTGAAAGGATAGATAGACCTTTTGTTTGTTACCTGATCTACAAAGAGTGCATGCTGGAACATAAAAACTGATGATTGTTCCATTGTTTGCAACCCTGTTAGTGGAATCCTTAGAAGCCAAGAGGCTTGTCATTAGTCTTCAAATTTGAATGCCTGTTTAAAATAAAGCTTTGTGTCTTAATATCTATTTATTATGCCATATCCTGCCCTCCCCCCTGCCTGAAATTCATTAGGAGCTATTGTGACAATATGTAACAAACTTAATCTGTGAAAATTCATCTAACTGCCTCTGTAAATACAAAGAAAGTTTAGTATATAAACTATATTTACTGTCTCTATAACTAGAGGTTTGTATTAGTGCCTGTGTGTAGATCTGTACAGAAGTTAAGTGCTGTATATGCTATTTAAATTAGTACAGAGCTTACTTGCATGTCAAAGGCATTAAGTATGATTTTATTCAGAAGTAACTTAATAGGAAAACTCCTTCGAAATTAAAGTTCAGCCACAATGGTGAAAGATAACACAAAGCCTAAAAACTCCTGACAAAGTTAATAATCTAAAAATAAGTCTAAAATTGCTAAATTAAAAAAAAAACAAAACAAACCGACCCCAAGCCCCCTGTATTGACTTTTCAAGAACTACTGATATGACTGAAGGAAAACAGCCTTTGCAAAGAGAAGACAGAGAGGAAGATGTGTAAGTTCAAAGTCACTCAGTTCTTTCCAAATATGACTTTTCGGGCTTAAACCAAATTCCTTTCTGATAAATGTTCCCTCCATATCACACTTGTGATATCAGAAAATGAATTCTATTAATATAGGTTCTACACCAAATGGAAGTGCATCTGAACTATTTCTTGCTGCTTCTGCAGGGACACTTGAATGAAGTTCTTTTTCATGTGTATATTTGAGTAAAATGAATGGAGTGGAATGCAAGACAGCTGTTATACAGAGAGTCCTAGATGACCAAGGAAATAGTGGTTAGATTCCTACCTCTGATAGTAACACCAAGTTTAATGTAGACTAGCACACTCTACTGTCTCGCATGCCTCGCAAATACAGGGAGGTAAAAAAAATCCTGCAGCACTACAAAGTAGTACATTGATCTAACTGCGATCCTGTTGCCATAAACAGGGGTTTATGGATCCTAGAGGGCCACTGTGTAGACAGTTATGTCTACTGAGTACTTGCCAGTGCTCCTTTTTCTGCACTAGTATCTATGTGGCACTGGCTTTAATCGCTACATCCCCTTTTAATTTTTGTTTCTAGATTACTTCAACAGCATAGAAGAGAATGTAATTTGCCTGTTGAAATATACACTAGTAACAAAATAACTTCTCAGCAGACTCTTCTCATGAATGTCAGCAAAGAGGTGGGCTTTTTTGTGAAATTGTTGTGAGTTCACTTTTTATTTTCAGCCTTTTTCCTATTGGCCAATGACAACTGATCAAGGACTAGAACCAGTCTTGCCTTTATCTTGACACATTCTGTTAGAATATACAAATTAAAAAGTCAAGCGAACTATAATATCTGGCCTTATGAAAGGAGATACAACTGTTACTGCTTTTTCTCCTTTGTATCTGAAATTTAAACTCAGATATATTTCATATTACTTTGGGAGATTTAGAAGTTTATTCTGTCTTTGAGGATACAAAATCAAACTGGGAATGAAAGAAGATAGAGTATTTATTTATTAATTAATTTATTTATTTGTTTAAATATGTAGTAGTTTCTGTTCTCTCAAGCATGAAACAGGGCTAAAATAACTTAAGCCAGGCAATGTGGCTACTGTAGAAGCAAATGGGCAAATATACAAAATTGTCCACAAGGTTCAAGCCTTAAAATTAATATGGGTAATATATTGGCTTATTAGTGTAACCTCCCCCAGAAAATATCACTATGAACATTCCCTCCAAACAAACAAAGAATAGTCCTCAAATTAATGAATTATCATTAACTTGAAAACTTGAATTTTATTTGCTCTTTTCTATAAACTAATATTTAAGTAATTCCTAGAACTCAGGACAAGTCTCTGTGAATTTGTCATGAAAAAATGAGTCAACATAGACCATAATTTTCTGTTCATCACTTGGTATTGATGACATGCCAGTCAAACAACAGAAATAATTCAGAGAATTATTATTTAAAACCTTCATTGCTAGAATGAACAGAAAGCATCTTTAGCAGGTGGAATTAATGAATTTTATTTGGACATGACTCAGGGCATAATGCATTCTCTATAAGGACTTGTCACATATTACATCTGTATGTTATATAAACATTAAGTCTGGTCATACAGGATAATGATCATATCAGAAATAGGGGAGGTTACATAAACTAATAACTGAAATGGTCTCAGTTGAAACTACTGAAGAAATTTATCTGAGAATTTACATTAGTGTGTGTCAGGAATAGTGTCAAATAAGTGTATAAGCTAGTAAAAGACAAATGTACTGTCAAATATTTAATTTCACATAATAGATAGCTTAAGTCTCTCTTCTAATTAGGATTGTAGAAACAATCTAATGATTTTTTCTTCCTCAGAGTCAAATTTACTGAAAACTGACCAATGCTGCAGTGGTGACAAGGCCTCCTTGTTTTCAGCTCCAGAAAAATTTTCAAGACACACAAAGGTCACAAGTGGAAACAGGGTTTAATTTCATTTCATATTAGAAAAATGTTCTTCCTTGTGAGGGTGGTGAGACACTGGCACAGGTTCCTCGATGGGGCCTGCACTGGGCCTGGGCTGCCCCTTGGAGCCAGTTTGGAAGGGTGAGGGGTAGTGAGGTGGAGGCTGGTCTCTTTTCCCAGGTAACAAGTGATAGCACAAGAGGAAATGGCATCAAGCTGCGCTGGGGGAGGTTTAGATTGGATATTAGGAACAATTTCTTCCCTGAGAGGGTGGCCAGGCATTGGAACAGGCTGCCCAGGGCAGTGGTGGAGTCACTGTACCTGGAAGTGTTCACAAACCTGGTAGATGAGGCCCTTAGTGACATGGTTTAGTGGTGGTCTTGGCAATGCTGGGGAATGGTTGGACTTGATGATCTTCAAGGTCTTTTCCAACCTAGCTGATTCTATGATTCTAAGATTAAGATGACTCTTTATCTCTTACATCTACACATATTATTAAATATTTGAAAGTATTTGATCATCTTCTATTCTTAGACAGTACTTGTCACTCTTTACTCCATATTTGAACATGTAGATTCAGTTTTCCATTACCTTGAGATAAAACTAAAAATCCCTGAGAGAATTTATGTAAAGATGCTGAAGAGAAATGCTAGAATAACTCTTGCATCATGTACTCCATGAAATCTCAAAATGGAGTACTTTTAAATTTCAGAGATTATACAGTCTTAGTGAGATATTTACAGTATAAGTGTAACTACTGAGATTATCACACATAAGAGAAAAAGAAGAGAAAATGCTAAATATAATCTTCAGAAAATATTATCCTAATCTCAAGGTTGTCTGGTTAGGAAATTCTTTGTTTCCAAAAGTCTAAGTTGTATGAAGAGAAAACAATTCAGATTGTCTCCTGGAAGCTAATACAATATGGTTGTTGTCAATAGCAGTGGTTTACTGCTAGAGGAGAGGCTGATAGTAATGTTCTCACAAATATTGATGGATGTTCTTCCATCAATACAGATGCACAATGAATGCCTCAGTGCACAGATGCAGATGTATGTTGTTAAATATAGCCATAATGTTTGGGAATGTGGGGGAAGCTATTTGGGGAGATGCAGTCTTAATGTGAACAGAGGCACTTAATAGGACATAAAAGTACTTTTACTTTGTGGCTATAATTACTGATAATGCAGTGTAACAATAGGCTTTTTTTTAAGTAAAAATTTATATTGTGTGTGGAAGAGGATTGTCATTATAGTGGTTTGGTTATATGTAAGTGGAAAATTGCTGGAGATTTAGTGTACTACAAGTTGGAGATTGTGCTGTTTATATTGCTGTACCAGATGTCTTATAAACTTTAGACATTTTCATTTGTTTTGTGGCCAGATTGCATACGCACAGAATCCTGAAAAAGGTGTGTCCACAGAGCTGCTTCTTTGTTATTTCTGAAGGTAATGCAGCAATATTTTTATTAGTAACAAGATGTGATATGTTAATTGAAGATGATCTCTATTTACTGAAGTATTGTCTTTTAATAGTCAGCACTTAGTTCTAAAGTTTGGGAGATCACCTGTCTGCGGAGGTGGATGTATTTCCAACTGAATAGACGCAAAGATGAACCTCCTGCCAGGGACTGTGAGGTAAGCAAGTGGTTCTTAGAGTATTTTTAGACAGCATACTGCTTTTCAGGTATTATACACTGATGAATAGCAGTGGCATCTCTTGGGTATTTTCGCAATTTAGAAATGTAAATGGAGTGAGGACCTAATGGAGATCAGGCATTTGCCTTGGCAACTCTGTTTTCTTGCATAGTTATTGAAAGTTTTTGAGAGGATGAGCAGAAGCTGAAGCCCAGTCTGAATTTCCTGTGATTTGTTAATGTCTATGTAAGAATATCACTGTGATGCTACACATTTCCCAGATGTGGAACACGTCTACCCTAAACCCACCTTACTTACTTTATTTAAAGCTTGTGGTTCTCTTGATCTTCCGTATCTTGATCTTCAGTATCATGTAAGTGCTATGGCGAGTCAGATTTGTCTGTCACCAGTTCAGTCTTTCACTGTAGATGAATGAACACTGAGGCAATTTTAAAGCTCATAAAAATCTGTAGCTGATAGCTATGAAATTCCAAATAAACATTTTTTTTAAATACTTCTATTCTGTCTTCAGTTTCCTCTAAAATCAATCAGCTTTTAGAATGCTCTGCTCCTCATGGAGATACTGTGAGGGCAGCAAGCATGCTGTCAGGAAACTTCTTGCATGGACAACATGCATGACTAGTTTAATATCTGCTATTTTCAGATAGGCAAGACTGAATTTTGTAAAATCCCAGAAGCTAGAGGTATTGGTTAATGAAAAAGAATAATAGTGTTGGCCTTATAGTTCTATTTTGCGTTTTGTTCTAATAAATGCTTCCTTGGAGCAAGGGAGGCAAATGAGCTTGTAAGAGAGAAGGTCTTCTAGGTCTGTTTTAATCTGCAAGGTGGTATCTCTTGCAGAAGATGAGAGGAAGTGCAAGCAGGAGGTATTTAATGACAAGCTCAAACTTCAGAGCTGAATGTCCCCTGCTGTTTAACATTAGGATAAATATATTTACAGGTTTGCAGATTTGAAGAAAGCACCTTTACTAATAGTTGTTTGTCCCAGTGGTGGAATAACTATTTAGAGCCATGCGAGTTTGTTGTTTTCTGGTACACAGAAATAAATCGAACTGTGCTAATTTTTGCATGCATTAGTACATTTGATCTCTTCCAGTTAGAGGCAGATGATAGAATTATTTTGTGTGGTTTCAAGCTGAAGATAAACCTCAGAAAAAGATATGTTCAGTTGCAAAGAAATTCTTTGCAGCTAATTGCTCATCTTTTGTGATTCTGAGGGTAACTCTTTCTTCACAGGTGGTTATAGTTATTTTTTTGTTGTATACTGATTGAGATGGGAAGCTGACAAAATCTAGAGAATGTAGTTCCTGCTTCAGTCAGTTGGACGATCTCATTTTAGATGTGACACAATGAGTAAGAATTACAAAATATGGATGTGTGAATGGCAAAGCTAGTCTCTTTTAGTACTTTCAATAATCTTAAAATAAATGGAGAAGGGGGGTTTGAATTTATTTCTCATTTCTCAATTCAAAGTGCCTTGCATTGCACGTTCCTTCGCCAAGCATCTGTGAGTGGGAGGTAGTATGTAGAAGCTTTGTTACAGAATTTTCCTGTGAGGAGAATTATGGCTTAGGCACACAGCATAACCACCTTGTTCTCTTTGCTCTAGCCTTTAGCTATTTTTATCACTACACGCAGTTGTAAACAGGTGTCAGAATAGGCACTTAGATAGACTCTTAGATTGCAAATCATGAATTTTCATTAGCTAAGTGAAGGGAAAACCTTCACTTCCTCTTTTAGTGTTGGGTTCCCCTAAAGTTGTCATGGAATAGGATATTTTGTTTGTGAATCTTTCCATCCAGCTCTGTGTTGAAGAAACTTGTGGTGTGGCACCATTCTGGAAATGCAGTTGTTTCCTCAGCCATTCTCCATGCAGAAAAAAGACCTCTATAGAGCTCCTTCTCTCTCTCTCTGAGTTTACTATTGTAAATAGTATTCTGGTACTGTAACATGTACTGAATGAATGCCATGAGTGAGGTTCCTAAGCACTTGAATATACAGAGAATTTATTATGTTTTTTTAAAATCAGGTCACAATCTTCAGGTATGAAATGAAAAAAATCAATAATAAAGACATTCTTTTCCTTCTAAAAGGGAGTTTGATTTCAGTAATATTGCAACATTTGATTTTATTGTAACTGACACCTCTTGTAACTCTATCATAAATTAGTTATGTGAGCCTAATATCAGATCATGTTACAGCAAAATGTCTGTACCTGGCACAATTACATGGAAAATCTCTGTAAATTACTTGTTTTGTTATTTTATTATTAAAAACTAAGTAGAGATCAGCACAATATAACAAAGTATTGCATGTTAGAAGAATTACATTTTGAGGGATGGAATTCATCCCTGATTTCTGAAAATCAGCACTTAACACTTACATAGCAGACTAAGAAGTTCAGTACTTGTTTTCTTTTAAAACCTATTTTTCAGGAAAAGATCTCATGTCTCATGTGCCTGAATCACTGGCATTGTTTGTCAGATTGGTGAAGTTTTTTAAAGTACTATGCCTGCAGCCACTCTGAAGCCTACTTTTTCTTACCAGGTATTCATCTTGGATATCTTTTTCATTGTAACTTCTGCTCAACCTTACTTGTCTGTAACAATATGAACCCTTTCCTGCTTTCCACCATAAAGTTGACTGTCAGGCTACAGCTATCTTTACAATCCTGCCTGACTGTACTTTGCTTGTCCTTGCCCTCCTTTCTAGATTTCATAAACACCTCAAGACCATGTAAAACTGCAGTAAGATGTACTTATGCAGTGCAGCAGTTACCATAATGCGATATTACACAGTCAGAAGTTTGAAAGGACTGTTCAGTAATTGTTTTTCAGGAGTATTATAACACAGTTCTGCCTGAAAGCAACTGGATTTGTCTCCAATCTATCTGTAACTTAAATTCTACCCGAATTATTTTTGGTTGCATAATTGATGCAAATGTCAGATGATAGACAATTTTGTGGAGGCGAAAGAAATTTAAGGTAATAGTGGTCACTGCTTTCAAGAATTAGACTGCCATTCAGCAGACATTGCTTATGTCTGCATTAGTGAGAGATTTGTAGAGACATATTGCTTGTCCTGAGGACCTGATATTCCTGCTTTGTTTTTAAGGAGGAGGGGGTTTCTTTGCAGTACATCTAATCTAGTTCTGTTGATAAAATGTCTGCTAGTCTTTAGAGTGTGTCTTTGGGTTAATCTCCTCTGGGAGATAAAACAAAGACATTTGGAGGTGTGATCCAAAGTGTTGGCTGGTAGGAGTGGCATGACTAAAAGATCTGTTTCAAAAGCACATTCCCAATTCAAGTAAAACCACTTATGCAGCATGCACCTGTGCATTCAAGCACTGACCAGTAAAACCTTGCTATAGTAGTGTAAGATGCAAGTGTTCTAGGTATTGTGATGCTAGAGAAGAGCAAAGGAGAACAGGGGACGTAGCAGCAGCTTCTTAGCAGCAGTAGTCTTTAATCCCTAAATAAGAATAATTACTATTCCTAACATCAAGTCTGTCTTAATGGCCTTCAGAGAAAGTATCAAATCTCAGTTGTCTCAGGAAAACAAAGAAGGTGCATCAAACAGAAGGAAAAGTATTGGTCTAAAATTCAAACAAGAAATTGATAAGAATGAGGCTTTATGAATAAAGACTGGTCTTTCTGGAGCTATTGGAATGAATAAAATTGAATTAATTAGGTTTTCTCTTTAGAAAATTGCTAGGACAGCTAGTCTTGTACAATGGCTTACTTTTTATCTTCACATTTAAAATATGTTGTATTGTAAAATATGTAATGTAAAATATGTTGTAGGGATCACCCAGGGAGTCCTCTCGCATTCTTTCATTGCAGGAAAATCTACTTCAGGTTATTTTACTGTATGCTCAATAGATGCACAGAGGCAGATAAAGTCTAGATGAATCATCTGACACATGGCAAGTTTCCATTTCATGATAACTTGCTTATGTGTCTTAGTACTTAGATTATCTTAGCGGGGTATAATATATATTTTAAAATTGTATTACTAATTATGATATAAATATTAACGACATTTAAAAAATCTGTAGGCTAACTCAGTGGTTTTAAAATGTTTTAATGAATTCACTTAGAGTTCAAACACTTTGAAGCAAGATAAAACCAGTCATTTATAACAGGAGGTGACATGAAAGTGATTCTGGTCAGAAAGTTCAGTGGTTTTCTTCTCAAAGTTTATCTGAAATCTGTTGTGCCCAATTAAAAAAGAGCACACAACAAAGCAATGTGTCAAGTTCCATGTTGTGAGAGAAATCAATGCTAAGAGGCAAACACAGACATGAAGAGAAGTAATAGTTGATGTATTACCACACTATATGATGCCAAATACCTTAAATGTGATGCTGAAAAAATTGGAGGTGAAACTAGAAATATTTCAAGTCCCTAATTCAGCAATAATATGTACATGTGTGTATGACACCTGTAAACTATGGTCTGCTAATATATCCAAATACATTTGCCAGCACATCCAAAACTGTGATATTTAACCATCTGTTTCATTTCTATTTAAACAAATGCTGGATGTCTGTACTGTGGAATTCATCCCAAACATGCCTGCAGCTGCCAGTATTTTGCAGCCAGGCTGAGGCTGATGAAGAAAGCATGATCTTCCATTGATGATTGATGTTAGAGAATGCTCGGAGAAAAGGCTGCGGGTCAGGAAGCAGTTGATGGAAGCTAGGACTTGCTCTTAGTTCTGCTGCAGTCACTGAAAAAGAAAGAGGGAAAATTGACATAGGAGACTTTCCATAACTTTACAATTGTCACTATTTCCAGACTTTGAACAATACTTTAATATTGTTTAAAGCAAAAAGGCTACAATCACTCTTACTGTAAAGCAGTAAAGCCCTTCTAAATTAAGATGATTGGTCATATACACCAGAAAAGGTTCTGGCCAAAGCACTGTCTATTCTGAAGTGTTCTTTATATGGATTTGAATGGAAGCTGAAGTAGAGCTAGTGCTCATAGGATGTTAATTCAGGAAGAACCCTCACCAGGTAGCCCCACCCAGTGCTGGAGACTAGGTAGCAGCGTTCTATCACTGCTACAGTGGCTCCAGAGAAGAAACTGCAATATTAAACTTAATTTCTGTTGTAGCAGTGGTTTCATATTTACCCTCCTTGGGTGCTGTACAGAGAGATAAACTGACTTATGGGAATGATAGATATGAAACTTTCTTTTGTATCTTCAACCTTTTCTGTTCTACTGATGAAAAGAACGAAAGGGAACAGCATATTAAAAGCATCACTCAGAGGAGGACTTTTTAATATTGCAGCATGCAGACAGGAAACTAATCTCACTAGTCATATATAATACTATGGGGCATCTTCTTAAGGTGCATCATTCTTTTCAGTTACTTTTTGCTATAGTCAATTACTCCATGTGAAATTTTGTGAGATTTGTTGCCAGTAGCTTTTCCTGTAATCCATAGCAAAAAGATTTGTGTGGGTTTTCTTTTTGTAATTACCCTTTACTCCCTTGTCTGAAACACTTGATGTAGCAACTGGTGAAATCAAAAGGCTTTTTGTTAGTGAAGTTTCTGTATATGTAGACTTTGTGAGAAACCCCCAGCCCTCTGTCCTGTGCTATGATGAGTCTAAAGGCAGATGTAACTTTTTTACATCAATTTGACTTCAATATTTTAAGGTATACCTCTTAACAGCCTGGTGGAGGTTCTGATTTCTTTGTCATTTAAATGATAAAGCATTGCAACAAAATTTTGCCTTTTTACTGCTGTGCTTGGAAAATAGCATGTCCTGGAGAAACTTTCCTCAAGTTAATGTATTTGTTCTGTTTTTAGGCTGTTACTTGTCTGGAAATTCTGGAACAAGAACAAGAATGAACTTGCTACTCTTTTAGTCCATGAAAATGTATTTTCCCAAAAAAGTGGCCTTAAGTTATGGAAATAATTTATTCTCATGGAGATGCTTTATAGCATTTTCTCCTGTGCATTATGCAGGAGACATCTAAAGGAATTTATTTGCTGTTTTTCTTTGAGAATCTGTTTCCAGAAAAACTGTTGAGCAGCTGTCTTTGCTATAATATCTGTATTAATTTAGAGCAGTGATATACCAGTATACCAGTATTGACTCTTTCAGCATGCATTATTCTGCAGTGTAATTACTTCTATCAAATTATAGGAGGTGAAAGAACTATGTGGTTCTCTAGGTACCCTAATCCAGAAACTAAGCTGTAAAGCACAGACGAAAAATAGAGGCAGAATACATGGAATAGGCCAAGTATAGTAGTTCCTGAGATTTTGTAAAGAAACAAAAGCCTAAGACAAGGGCACAGGCCCAGTTAACTGCTCTAATATGTCAAATAAGTTTGTTCAAAGGAAGTCAGAAGTGTCACCAGTTTCCAAACCTGTTTTTTGAGAAAAGTAAATAGGGTAGAATTTGAGAAGCCAAGTGGCATGTGAAGTCACTGTATATATATGAGACACTGCCTCATGTGGTACCATTCACCAGTGATCTCCATTTCAGTCCCATTTCTCAAACTGTTTTACCCTTTTCTGCACTGCTAGCTCCTGGTCTGTAGTTCTTGATCTCAATGTAGTTCTGCCTGTGTTCTAAACCTGTTAACTTTTCTTCATACAATGTTCTTGCAGATGTATAAGCCCTGTGGAGGCTAGGTGCTGAGCTGAGAGTTAATAGTTGCACCTGGTAGCAAACCAGGTAGGGCTTTACATATGCAATTACCTTTGGAAGGGACCTTGAAGATCATATAGTTCCAGGCTACCTGCCCCACAGTCAGGGACACCTTCCATTAGACCAGGTTGCTCAATGCCCCATCCAACCTGGCCTTGAACACTTTCAGGGACAGGGCATCCACAACTTCTCTGGGAAACCTGTTCCAGTGTCTCCCCACCCTCACAGTGAAGAAATTTTAACTAATGTCTAATTTAAATCTCCTCTTTGCCAGCTTAAAGCCCTTCCTTCTTGTTTTGCCCTTGTAAAAAGTCCCTCTCCAGATTTCTTGTAGGCCCCCTTTAGGTATTGGAAGACTGCTAGAAGGCCCGCCCTGAATCTTCTCTTCTGCAGGCTGAGTAAACCCAACTCTCTCAGCCTGTCTTCATAGGAAAGATGCTTCAGTGATCTGATCATACTAGTGGCCATCCTCTGGACTCACCTGAGCAGGTCCACATCCCTCTTGTGGTGGGGTCCCAGAAATGGATTCAGTACTCCAGGTGGGGTCTTACGAGAGCAGAGCAGAGGGTTAGGATCACCTCCCTCAACATGCTGTCCGTGCTCCTTTTGATGCAGGCCGCAGGACAGTTGGCTTGCTGGGCTGCGAGTACACGCTGCCAGCTCGTATTTGGCTTCTTCAACCAACACCCCGAGTCCTTCTCAGGGCTGCTCTCAATCCAGCCTCCTCCCAGTTTGTAGTTGTGCTTGGGATTGCCCTGACCCATGTGCAGGACCTTGCACTTTGCCTTGTTGAACTTCATGAGGTTTGTGCTGCTTCACCTCTTGAGCCTGTCAAGCTCCCTCTAGATCACATCCCTTCCCTCCAGCATGTTGACTGCACTACACAGCTTGGTGTGTACTGATGTAGTAGCACCTCTGCATTGCTCTGCAATGTTAATTTACTTCAAGTTTCTTTATCATAATAGAATGACAGTCCTGGACACTGATATTTTAGTTTCTGCTTTTTACAATAGTGCATGTTTACTCTAGCCTCTGTCTATGAATTAATGAAATTAGGTACTCAGGAAAAGCTTTCAGTTGCTGCAAGTTATGTTAAACTGATGGTAAGTTCAGTATCTAAAAATAGAAGTTTTCCAGAGGTGGTAATCATTGAACAGCAGGACTCACTTTGAAGTTCAGTGCCTGATGCTGATTTCTGAATGGTTTAGCAGCCATTGATGACAGCTTGAAATCTATCACATTAATAATTAAAGACATCTCAATGAGTAAATCACTGTCAAATCTGCTAATGTTTGGTTCATCTGTTGCAAAATAATAACAGCTTGATGAAGTATCTAATAATCTCTGCCATGTTTGATTATAAAAAACCTTTATCACTGTGAACACAGTTTATTTGTGAATTTGCAAAGGCATCCTCAGCTTTTTAGAAAATAACCAATTACATGGATATGCATTTTTGTAGGAATTAAAATTAAACTTAAGAGATTCATTAAAAACAGAAATAAGTAATTGGTATAATAAATTTGCAAGACACCCTGACTCATATTATGTTCCACACAAGTTCCTAAGCATTTAAGGACATCAGACAGCTTCATTTCCCTCAAAACAATCTGTAAAATGACAGACTTCTGTATCATGAGACTTTACAATGACAGTTCTGCAAAACTGAATGCCCCATGAATTGTGGACTCTTAAAGAAGGGGAGGGGGTGTCCATGTTTGGCTGACTGTCTTAGGAACACTAAGTTATTGCAATATTTTTTGTCATGCATTCCTGTCCATTTTAGAGACTGTGCTATGACTACTGCTTTAGCAAATGGTCATGCCTCAGAAGAGCAGTACATAGAATTGTTCGTGCTCCGTTACTCTTTTCCTTTCTTTAACTTGGTAGAGCCAAGCAAACTTAGACAGTGATTTGCTGCTGCACAAAGAACCTAGAGAGAATAAGGATCTTTGCAAATACATGAGGAGAAAAGTAAAATTATGCAACAAGAAGAAACCTGAAAGTTGGTTGTTTGTTATTCAAATAGAAAACGCACATTTAAAACCTGAATTTCTGTTTTTAGGAAGGCTTGTTGCTGTAAAAGCCTATGAATATCTGTACAAATATGAGGTGTAATGAAATAGACCAACTTAAAAAGCCAAGGAAAATCTGTGTTTTCCTTGGAAGTGTCATAAGACAGAACAGCAAATAACTGTCTTTTCTCCCTGTACAAACTTCAGTTTGACTTGCAACCACATATTTTATTACATCTCGTAACTGGAGCTAGAAGGTGATGCTAGAAGTAGGCAATAAAAAAATCAACAGTACTAAGTTTAAAAAGAAACAAAATATAAAAATCTGGTGGAAATTATTTGAGGAGCAGGTAAATATGAATTGGAGTAGGATTAGTCACCGTAAAGTCTTATGTAAATGGAACAGAATGGGTTATAGCTAAGATCTGTTTTATTCAGTTTAAGAAAAGGCAACTTTTTTACTAATGGAAAAGATCTCCTGACAAACAGGTTCATGGGCATCAAAAATTTCCAAAGGCAAATGCAGGAAACTGTTGGTTCTAATTTTTTTGAAGTATGATATGAAAAATATTATAAAAAGAATTGTAAAAACTTTTTTTTTTTTTCCTTTTTTTCCTAGCAAAGCTATCAGCTGGGAGATGTAGTGGCTCTATAATTAATATATATCCATGAATCAATGACTTAATCATTATATTAATTCTGCTTTTTTTTCATTTTGATATAGTATGCATGAAAAGTCCTTATTACATTTTGATTTTTTTTATAGCTTACACATCAAAAAAGAAAAAAGTAGTGAACCAATCCAACCAGGTTGGATAGAACTGAATAGAAAAAGAGATTATTAAGGATTTTTTTTTTCCTGACTGCATATTATCTGATTCAAACATATTTCTGTGTTAGACAACCAGCATTTTGTGGTCACCTGTAATGCATTTCAGATAACACTACGGTATTTGTAATTGCTACGGAGCCTGACAATGTGTACTTTCCTGTGGAGCATGACAGCATTTATTTGGTAGAGGGACAAATGAAGTGCAGAGGGTGAACAAGTAGCTGAGAAGAACTGAACACGGCACTCCACCTCACCTACAAGGTTTGTATTTCCTTTTGCTCTGTGAGTCAATGTGTGTCAGATTTTTTTGTCTTTCATCTTGTATGCTTAAGCCTAGAGATGTCTGTGAAAGTAATGTACACTTCAGAAGAATGCTATGAGTTCTGGTATTTCCTGTTCTACTTTAATCAAATGCTATGGGAAAGTAATTTACTTGCTACAACAAAACTTTTATCAAAACTTCTAATGGGTGTTACTGAACTTTCTGGTTGAAACCCCATGAAACTGTTGCGTTTGCCTGAGGAAGGTAATTTTAATTTAAAACACTAGTTTAAAGATTCCATATGTTGCACCAGCTCCGAAGGAGAAGGGGATCAGCTTTTATAAATTGTTCTTAACTTTTGTCCCAGATTTACTGAGGCTAAAAAATTTTGGTGGTAGTGGGAAAAAGGAAGATGTTCTCCTAGTTAGGTATCTAGCTACTTGGTTGTTGATACTTGGAGTACTTAGCTATGTGCCCAAACACGCACACAGGCATATGCATTTCGCTAGTAGTTGAGTTGAAGCTTTCTTAAAAACATGAGAAGTCTAGGTCTCTGATTGCTCAGGAGTATTTTGTACTTCTCTAAGCTGGTTTGTGATTTGATTGCTATGTTTTTTCATGTTCTTTTGGTTGCATTGTAATTGTAAGATGTTCTGCTACATAATATTCTTTAATGATGATGACTTTGGCTTTTGTTTAGTTGTGAAATAATGCATGGCCTTAATGGTGAACACTAGCAATCACAAGGGAATAGCAAAGGCTGAATAAGTGCTTTCTCTGACGTTCATTAGATAGAGAAGTATGTCCCCAACATACCGGTGTTAAATAACTCTTGGTACATAGGAGAGTGAGCGATTGCTGTACTTCTTGTTCTTGTAATGATGGTATGTGTGCATTTTGTAAGATACCTGCCTAAGAATAATTTCCAGTGATACTTTTGTTGGAGAGCTTTTTACTTTTGTGTCTGTGATTAATCCATTTCAGTACTCAAGTTTTCCAGAGAATGTACATTATACCGGTCTGCTTCCCTAAGTTTCGCATTTAGATTAAGATAGTTTTCTGCCTTGCCTTGTGTGATATAATGGTTTCCATTACATGTACTTATACGTTCCTGATTTTTAAAGATGGTACTATTTGGTGAGCTGCTCAAACACTTTAGGTGCAGACATAGGTATGGGACATCTTGTTTTGCTCTTTCCTATCTGTGATCTTCTGAGAGAAAGCTGGGATGAAATCTTGATTAAAATAAAACTAAAATGCAGATTAGGAATCTATTTTTACACTGTACTGGGCAGTTTTGTATCTGATGGAAGTATCTGTTAAGTTACTCATAAGCATTGTTTGGTCTAAGAAACCATAGAATCATAGAATAGTTAGGGTTGGAAAGGGCCTTAAGATCATCTAGTTCCAACCTCCCCGCTATGGGCAGGCACACCTCACACTAAACCATGCCACCCAAGGCTCTGTCCAACCTGGCCTTGAACACCACCAGGGATGGAGCATTCACA
>JANHGB010036964.1:0-31475 GCA_026283785.1 Coracopsis vasa | reverse complement strand
CCACAAGTTCTCAGTCTGCTTTTGATCTGGTAATCTGTTATATAAAAATGAAAGTTATTGTGTTGCTGTTCACAAAAATTTCTTTGCTAATTTTTTTGATAAGGGTAGCTCATGCATGAGACTCTGGGAAGTCTCACAAGTGTTACAGAAGTGTCTCTCACCCATCACTGATGAGATCTTTCCTTCTCTCCCAGACAGTTAGGAAGCAATCACTACAATTAGAGGACATTGTAACACATCAACGGTTGTCTTTCCAATTTTGTTATAGGTGAATGTAAGCTGAATGTAGAGAAGACTTCTAAATAAGCTGGACAGATGTGCACAGAGAAGGAATGAAGTATGGATGTGAAGGAACGTAGGCCTTATTGTTCCCTGACAAAGAGCAGACGAGACAAGGAGCGGCGCTATACAAATTCTTCTGCAGAAAATGAGGAGTGCAGAGTGCCTACACAGAAGTCTTACAGCTCCAGCGAAACCTTGAAAGCTTTTGATCATGATTCCTCTAGGTTGCTGTATGGAAACCGGGTAAAAGATTTGGTCCACAGAGAAGCAGATGAGTATACCAGACAAGGTAGGCAAGATGTTTTAATATAGAGTGTATAATTCATTAGTACCAAGTAATCAGGCATTCTTGCTGCAGGAAAAGTATGCTGTTATTACCAGTGTCATTGATTTTAGTAATTCTCTACACACATAGTACACCTGTATCTCCTTAGATGTTTTACAAAGATGGGAAAGCATTGTGTACCATCTTTGAAACAGATAATACATGATGCACAGGAAAGTTAAGTACATGGCCCATGTTGGTCGATGGGTCAGTGACAACTTTGCAAACTCATGTGAAGTATTCAGGCTTAAAAATTAGACCCCCAGCATCAGTTTGACTCAGTAACAGATTGCCCAAACGTTTGCCACTCAAATATACCTAAAATGTAAATAGCTTCAAAATTAATAAAAATAAACAAATACAACTGTTCCAAGAAGACCAAGCTCTATGAACAGGTTTGGGGAAACACAGTGTGTGTGGAGGAGTGTAAGAATAATGTATTAACTCAGTGCCTTTATCTTTTAGCTCACATGAGCAGTAACAGAGCACTGTATGGTGACTAAGGTGAATTAATTCATGATCAATGCATTGAGGTTTGTTGGGGTTGGTTTTGGGTTTTGGTTTTTTTTTCTGGGGAGGTTTTTTTTGGTTTGGTTTGGTCTGGGTGGGGTTTTTTTGGTGGATATCTATGGTATCTAACCAGATGCTAACACATTACCAGAGCTCAGTTTTGAATTTCAGTCCAGGACTGGAGAGACATAAGAGATATAAATATCCATGGAGATGCTCAAAACCTGACAGGATATAGTCTTGGGCAACTTCCTGTAACTGACAGTACTTGAACAGAGGGGTTTGGACTAGATAACTTCAGGAGGTCCCTTTGCACCTCAGTGGTTCTAAGAGTTTGTACTTGGCTCCAGTTGGGGTTAAGCATTTACACATCACTTTTGGTTTCAAAATTGTAATTTCTGGAATTGGCGTTTCTACAACTAAACTACTTAACATAGGAAAAGAAAAACAAGTTATGAAATGCATGGAGTACTGCAGCCCAGTTATCTGAAAGGATAAAGCTAGGCCAAGAGCTTTGTGAACTTACACCTCATTCTTTTGTATAAAGCTGTCTTCTCTTTTATGAGGCAACAAGGATAGATTTACGGGTAGAAAAAAAAAAGCTGCTTCTTTGTGAGGAAGTCCTTAGTTTTTATTTTAGAAAGGTTTAAAAATATCTTCCCTAGTGGTGTTTTTTCTTTGTTCCAAGTAGAATAACTTTACATTAGAATTAGAGCTGGCCACATGGTGTTGACTTCTGCCTACAAATGTTTGCAAAGAAAATAAAAATATTTCTCTTAGACTGGTGTAACTGAGGCTTGCACCTCCTGTAGTCTGTCTGCTTTCTGCTGTGTATTTTTGGTTTCTGTGATATGTTGAAACCTCAGGTCACCACTACTCTCTAATTTTTAAGATGTTAGTCACCTTTATCTCATTACTTTAATAAGGTAAATTCAAGAGGAAACTTTCTAAGACCTGTACTGTAGACACTTCTTTAGTAGTAGTGACAAAATTCTATCAAAATAGAGATCATTTATGTAACGAATTCATAAACTATTGCCTGAGTAGGGTACTATTCTTTTTAAATAGCAATAATGGAATGGAAGAAGTTCTGTAGTCTGGCATGTCATATACAATGGTGCACTGGGGCTTTGGTGTTTTTTTTCTCTTCATTTTCTTCAGCAATGCACATAGTATTTAGCTAATACTTATTGCCCAATATGCAATAAATTACATGTCTATAGCCCTAAAATGGTAGTCTGGCATATGTAGTGTCATCCTCACCTTTCAGTGGTCTCAGCACTGTCATCTGTGCCCATTTGATTTTCCTTGTTGTCCTTTCAATTCTTTTTGTTTGGCTTATTGGCTTCCCCTCTAATGCATGCTGGTTTAGAACCTTTGAGGACTGCCTGCAGGTTTGATGGGGTCAGAGTATAAAGGGCTTGTTTTGCTCTCTTAGGTAGTGTGTTCCTGTTGATTCATCTTTGAAATAATTTACTGCTTCTGGCATTGGAAGCATTTTGTGGAAAAGGTCTTCAAGGTCATTCCAAAGGTTTTTAAATAATATATAAAACATGCTTCCCTGTATTTATCTTTTTCCCCCTGTCTAGAAACAGAGTGCAGACATGTAGCTTTGTTGACAGCCTAATTACATTCTAGCCTGCTAAATCAACAGGAAATAAATCTAGAAGCAAAAAAGGCAAGCTTTAATCAATACCTTTAATTGGAAAATAATTTTTAAAATTAATCATGACTAATGTTTCACTTATTTTTTCCCCCATAGTGTGTAAAATAACAATATTAAGTTTCCAGTGTCTGCTGGAAAGCTACTGGAGTAGTTACATGAGTTTCTCAAATGTGGCACACTTTTTAAAATGTCAATGTGTTTTTATGGCTGATATTTTGGAGTAAAGCCCTTCAAAGCTTTCTGCTAATGAATCAGAAATTTCCCACCTCTTCTTTCTGAGATTTCTCTGACCGTCTTTGTGCTTCCTGCTTCCCAAAATCCCATGGTGGGAATTCCAAAATGGATACTGCCACTGGAGATAAGTGTGTCCTGTTTAGTGGTAGGTTTATCCCAGGACATCTTGTCGAGAGGAGGTTCTCCAACTGTCAGTTCCAGTCACAGAACTTTTTCCTTGGCTTATTTTCTGTTGCTTGAGATTAATTACATAAATAAGAGCTTAAAAATGCATGTTTGTTACTGTAATACCAAAAAAAAATAGGATTTAAAACATATAGTAAAACGTTCGAATGTGAAATTATTATATAACTGGGATCATCATGTTAATTTTGAAAACTGTTTAGCAAGACTTGAGGGGCAGGTATGCTTGTTTAGGAAATTCTAACTTCATCTAGGCAGCATGCTTTCAGCTGACATCAGTGAGAAACCTGCTGTGGTGGTCTTCTTAACCCCCTTCATCTGTTGCAAAACTGGCTTTGTTTTTAAACTCTTCAGATGAGGATTTTTTAGCCTACTATTTTTAGAACCACTGATTTAGTTATTTATTTTCACGTTGTTGTTATGATTCAGAAAAATTGGTAAGGCTGTGGAATTGAACTCAGCACCCCATCATGTAAATAAAGACCATGAGCTTTTTCCTTTAAAAGTATTCCTTGACAATGGATGAAGTACCACGAAAGACTATTTACTTTCCAAGGTGTGACAATATGATTGTTTGCTGTTTATGTGTTTAGGGAGGAAGAAGACACTTTATTGTTTTATGCTTTGAAGTATCCAACTATAATGAGCAGCCTGATTTAAATGCACAACTTCTCTAATTGAATTCAGCAACCTGAATGCTTGCATTTTGGAACATGCCCAAGTATCTTGCTGAATTCAGGATTTAAGCTGACTGTATGAAGTTGAAGAGAAATTTCTGTGTTTACAAAATAAAACTGCTATGTGAAGTAGCACAAAGTACATAGGAAAGTGCTATGCCAAATGAGAACAATCAGCCATTGGAATAATCTCCCCAGGGAAGTGGGGGATTCCCCAACATTAGACACACTTGATTCAGCTGGAAAGGTTGCTGAGCCATCTTGTCTAGACTGGGCTTTTGCCAAGAAAGGTTGGACCAGATGATCCTTGAGGTCTATTTCTCAAAAATACTTGAAAGTGTGATGTGACTGCAGAGTGGGAGGGAAGGATTTTAGCAATGTAGAAAGTAATTAGTATTTTTTAAATTGCATTAGGATAAAATAACTGGAATTCATAATAATATCACAATATAAAAGAAATTTGAGGATGATCCTGAATCAAGCCTGAACTCACAAGAACTAAACTTTTTATTAAGTTAGTAAGACAAATACAGGTAGGCAAAAACTGTATTTATTTACCATCAGATACATGTTAAAGGGAAGAGAGGAATATGCAATATCTCTTTAGTAGTTATTGTTCCATTTCAAATAATATTGTTGTTGCAGGACAGCATAGTGACCCTACAGAGTGATCTGTATATTATGTCAGTGAGTTTTTGCACAGGAGCAGGAGGCTGACCCATGAGCACAGGTGGCAGGTTGTACTGTTCGTATTTTTGTACAAAATAATCACAGGACTGTTTGTGACCTGTGTGAATTGAAAGGCTGAGCTGCAGGACACCTTTTGCTAATAGAAGACCCAATGAGGCAGTGGAGGCTTTGTTAAATTGTTGGTTTTGAAAGCTTGAGTCAACTATGGTTTAGCCTGCAGGTAATGTTATTTGGTTGTCTTAGCTGGCAGTGAGAATGAGTTCATCATGTTTATCAGCCAGAACAATTCACTGTCAGCTAAGCCTTAATGTAGTTTATTTTCATGCCACCCCTTTCAGTTTTGCAGGAGAAAGTACTTCTATGCATGGTTTTGTACCTGTACTCTTCTTGAATACTGAAGTGCCTAAATTAGATTAAATACCCTAATATCTCCTGGGAACTGCAAAAAGAGGGGCTGAACTTACCAAACAACTGAAGAAAAATAGTTTCTTTCCTTCGCTATACGCTGGATCACTGATACCAGGTTGCTGAAAAGCAAAGCCATGTACAGTACATTCCAGTGTGTGGATGTATCGTACAGCTGCTACTACCATGACGATTAGATTTGGGTGCCAGAAAAACCCCACCATTCAATGAAAGAGGGACCTGAAACAGTGATATATATGCTTTGACAATTTTATTGAATAAGATACTAAACATTGTCAGGGATACATTTTTAAGACTTCAGAAACCTGAAATGTTAATTGCAACTTCTATCCTGATGTAATATGACTCCAAAGTCTATTGCTTTTAAATACGAGCTACTCAAAATGAGTTATTTGGATAGCAAAATATTTAATCTTTCTAGTCATCATAAATGTCAGCTGTAGGATTAAAGGATTTAAATGGTTATGCTTTTAAACCTAGAGCCTACTTTAAAGTAACCTGTCTGAAGCAGTGGAAGAACATACAGGCAAGACCATTTTGACCTTCCACTACCTATGCCTTAATGAGGCGCTGATTTTTGACTGTTGAGTAGGCGAGTGATTCTCAATAGAAGTGAATCAGCCTGCTTTGCAGACTGTTTACGAGAAGGTATGAAATAATAGATAAGTGACTCTGTGCTCACCTGACGAGCAAATTAATCACCATTCAGTGACATGGCAAGTGTCTTTCAAAACCTGAGGCAGATATTAGAATTAGTGTTTTATGTTCCTGGCTGCAGTGCAAGATGTGTCCTGATTGTCATCATGACAGATACTTTTTTGTTATGCTAAAACACGGCCACCTGCAGTATCTGCCTGATCTGAGCAGCATGCAGTGCCAGTGTGTTCTGGATAATTTTGTGGCCTTGAGCTACACACATAACCTTCTGCCAGAGGTGGTTTTTTTGGCTTGGGCTTTCTTTTTTCCCCTCTGTACTACAGGAATAATAACACTTACCCACCTCATAGGCGTGTTGAGAAGATTAATTAGTTTATGTTTGCAAATGCTTTGAAGATGAAAAGCGCTGTAAGTGCTAAGTAATATTATCATCTTTCATTGCTGTACTAGTTACTCCTTAAAGCAACACTAAGAAGTTAATTGGTTTTCAGGTTCCGGGTGATAAGGATCTGTTGACTTTTAAAGTTACTCTATTAGCTACAAAGTGGTACTAAGAAAAACCTTTTACTTTTATTTGATTGGTAGTACATTTAGCTCACACTCAGTGATATGCACACTTGCTCTAAGGTATTCGTCTAGCTGAAATTGTCCCCTTGTGGATCATGGTCTGTAGATGAGCTGCAGATCTGGAGACAAAGGGCAATTGTGATTCTCCAGGGAAAAATCAACCTTGGTTATTGTCAGTAGACTGCTTGATCAGGCATTTCTACGCAGCCTTGGTCCACAGAGTAAAAACCTTGCTTTGACCAGTCCAGTTGTAAAATAAAAGAATTAAGTTCTTGATTGTATTGACTAGGGATTTGTAAGGTGAGCAGCAGGCCTTCACAAGGAGTTTCAGCCTCATAGAAAGAAAGATACTGTAGAGGGTCTGTAGTTGCTCTTACATCTTTCCATAGCCCTTATACTGAGATGTATGTGCTGCTCGTCTTCATAATGAAAACTAAACTCAGAACTGGGGAGATAAATGGATTGCATGCATGGCTATGAAAGATTACTTCAGTGTGTTAACATCTAAGGAGAGAATAAAGCTAGAAAAGTGTGCAGTTAGTGATGGGGTGAGGAATGAAAGAGGCTGAAGAGGCCCGTCTATGCTGTCCGTTGATTTAGTGCTTAGGGCTGAGAGTCAGGGCTGTAGGCCAAGCTGTGAGTGATTGCTTATTCCATCACTGGCAAATAAATGCGGAAAGTGAAGCAGAGATGTAAAATGGAGTAATTCCTCAGAAAGTTCCTGATTCTGATATTAGTTTGCACAATGTCACAATTTACTGGCTTGAGAGTCAGTACTCAGCGTCACTGAGCTAATTAAAGCTGAAAGAGGAAATGGCAGGGCCAAGGGAACACATTTGCCTCTAGTTTTGTGTTTCTTCTTTTTTTTGCTTTGCAATGCCATAAGTATCTGAATTGAATTCTTTCTTGTCTTTAGTATAATAGATATTTTGCTAGAAAATCTAAAAGTGAAGACAATGCTACACTACATCTATTATGGGGGTTTACAGAATGGAAACCCTTTTGGAGGGTGTGATGGAAAATGTGAGTGAGAGAGGGAGTAAAAGAGGTTTTTGTTCCTGCAGAAATCCTTGGGTCTGTATTTCCTGTTATTTCTTGCACTTACCTATAGCAGTGGTCCAAGCATCTCATTCAGTCCTTGCATTGCAGACAGAGCTGATTGTCATGAGTGTGGGGTACTTGTTTATGAAGTCCTACAAATAGAAATATACGGGCTACTCTGAATAGGTGTGGTGGGTTTTTTTTCGCTTTTTACCGGTTTAGGGCCTGCTGAACTAATCAATTTTTCTGTCAAGCTGAGAGACACATCCCTTTGAGGGTCTCTCTGCTCACTTGTGGTGTCAGACATGCCTTTCCCTTGTGGAAAGGCAGAAATAATGGTAGTTTTTCACTCCTCCCTGTATGGAGGAATGGCAGTGAGCCTGAACTCTATTTTGCGTGATTCTTTTCATACTGCCTCCTTCCCCCTCACCTTCTTTCCCCATTTCAAGCTGTATGTCATGTCATTAGCATCGTACTGACCTTAATGTGGCAGTTCATACCTGTCAAGTCTGTGGTTGTAGGCTCTTTGCAGACTGGATATCCATCATCTCTACATTGCTTACCCTTGGGTCATATTTTCTTCACATCTATCAAATTTAGGTTTTATTCATAGTTTGTAATAAATGGATGCTGAGATGTCGATGATTTGGTTCCAGGATCCAAAGATTAAGAAAGAGGTCTAAAACGTCTATACTGTCATTCTGGTCATGATCAAGACTTTGTGTTCCTTGCTCCTCATGGAGTTATGTTTCTTTTCTTAAATCCACAGAATCCTGGGGTTTTCTTAGGTGTGGGTTTTGGGTTTTTTGGTTGGTTGGTTCGGGGTGATTTTTTCTTTTTCTTCTTGCAGCCCATGATCTGGACAGCTATGTTAGTTTCTCTCAATTTAGTTTGTATATTATGTAATCATAGTCATAAACACAGATTTTTATTTAAAATCCCAAGATCTGGAACCATAATGCTTAAATTATTAATTCATTTATTGGAACATTATTGCTGATGCTGAAGCTTGAAGCTTTGATTTGTGCAGTTGTGAAATTATCTGCAGCTGACTTTAATCTTACTCTGTAGTAACTTCAGAGGGTTTGATGAACAGTTCTTTATCCTTATACTGGATTAAGGCGTGCTTCATATGTTCTAGTCCATGGATTAGTACTGAGGATTGCCTACCACCCTCCAGCCTAACAGAGAATAAAATTGAGTCTCCCATACTGCACAGAAGAGTCTGCATGTTTGAACCAGAATTTGGAAAACTGGTGGCAGAAAGATTCTATTCTATTTCTTAAAATAAAAACTTTCCCAGGCTAGCGTTTCAATTTATGTCTCCTTGTGATTCTATAGTTTAATGCTAGTAAAAGTACATGGCTGTTTAAATATGATGCTTGAAATACTTTAATTTGGGGTGTGTGTGTGTTTGGTTTTGGTTTGGGGTTATTTTTTATTTAAAATTGACTCAGGTTTTGAGTCCTACATAAAGTTACTTTACCAAGAGTGGCATAGTAAGTGCAGCTCAAAGACCTCACAGCATCTGGCACTAACTTTTTCAGAAGTCACCAAGTCCATGACTTAAATTCCTATATGCTTTTGAAAGCCTATAAGGAATGTGAGAGCTGAGTTACTGTTTGCTCAGAAAAACAAACATGTGAAAATGATATGTGCAGTTGCTAACATTTAATATAATTTAATGCTGTTACTATGTAATCTACTGGATTTTTTGGAGAAGGAGATGTCTTTCATAAGAATCTTACAGCTGCACTCTGAATCAGATAATGATTAGAAAAGGAGGTTACAATGGAGAAGTGAAGAGAGCGGAAAGGTCAAGAAAGAAAGATTAAGAGGTGATAAGGAAGAAGGTTGTGATGAGTGAAGAGAAAAACACAGGAATTAAAACCAGGAGGAAAATGTGATACAGTGGATTAGGATGGTTTAAATTTCACAAATCATTTTCACAAAAACAAAGAGAAAATCAGACTGAATTAACAACAACAAAATACTCTGCAGAATCAGAAAGGAGAAATGTTAACCCAGGCAAAGCTCGTTACTTGTCAGTCTTCACTGCAATTTCTTGCACCCTAGCAAACAGAACTCTGCAAGTACAGCTTTGAAAGCTCCTTTTTAGTAAATTTATAGGGAAGTTTGTGACAGAATAGATGGTATCACATCTATTACTCATTCTCTCTTTTGTGTAATTGTATTCTACCCACCTAACATTCTGACTTCTGGAGACAACATTTTTAGAGTACTTATCAGTTTTTTAGACCATCCAAGGCATCTGTTTTGCTGTTGTTTTGTTGGGTTTTGTTTTGTTTTTGTTCTTTTTTTTAAATCTTTGGCCTTTCATTTCCAACAAATTTGCTATTCTACTGTACATCCATTTCCATTTTAGTGTCCTTTCTCTCAAGACCTTTCCTTCCAAAGGACCACCTTTGTAAGTGTACCAGGCTGTATTTGCCACAGTAAATAGAAAAACGTTGTATTTTCTTTATAAAGAAGTTACATGTTTTTCCTTAAGAAACCAGTTAGAATTGACACTTGAAAGTAGGTAATGTTTAAGATCCCATAGGAATGCATGGAATTTTTGCTAAACCAGCCCAGCTCTGCTTTGATCATCTAGGAAAATGGCATCTAACCCATGTTCTCAGTGGTCCTGTACTCGCTAGCTAGTGCCCTGAGAACAGTTTTGCTGCCTGCTGTTATATAGAAAGAAGCTCTTTTTTCCATCTTCGATTAACACATAACTGAACTCTGTATTTTTCAGGAAGTAGAGAAGTGAACAGGCGAGCCAGTTGGCAGTTAACAGTTATTCCTTCGTACTTGTCATGTGTATGAGTTAGGAAGGCAAGGTGCTGTTGAATCAGATAAGTAGTCTTAAGCTCTTGGTTGTACAGAAATGGTGAAGCATTTCAATGATGCGGTGCAGCTGTGTGCTGGCTTCCACTCTGCAGAAAGTGTTCAGAGGTAACTACGAATGAGCTCTAGGTAACCTGCTGCAAATATAGCCCACTAATAGTATCTGAACATGAATACAAAAGGAAGTACTTTTCCCATATCAAAATAGCAGAAAACAGCATGGTCCTTGCAATAACACTTTTCAACAGTGTTGACATCAGTGCTGCTTGTATAATAAGCCAATATGATAAGCATTGTGTTATGAAGACATGTTTGTATGCAGTAGTCTGCAGATAGGAAATAAAAACATGAGAAAATTTAATTCCAGCTGTTAGCTTCTGGATTTCTAAAATAAAATGTAATTTCTGCATACGTCAGATTTGCTTATATGCAGTATTTTATTAAACTTCAAAAAAAATAATTTACATTTCTAGACAATGTAACCTGTGTGATTCTGGCAGAGAAATATATATGCACGCACATATACATACTCTTAAAGCAAATTGTTATACTTTTTTGTATGTATTTAATGTAGTTAAGGAGATACACCAATCTTATGTGGTTACAACGTAAGAGGTAGATGTATATGGTTACTGTTGGCAAATGCTATGTTTTTAACAGTGATTTCTGTGCAAGATTCTGAAAGTTATTTTAGAGTTATGACATTAAATTTTTTCTTGTTCTCACAAATGGAGAGTGTCAGCAGTCCTAACACTACCCATAAATTGATATTCCCAGGTAAGAGAAATGCTGTATCTAATGGTAGTGTGGTAGTAAACAGCATTATTTTTTATTTTAAAACCTAACTTCATGATACATCATCCCAAATAGTGCAAAACTCCCAAAGGTGCCTCCAGAGCAAGTCTCCTTGAAATGCTGTGTCCAGAGTTTTTTTCTGTTTTACAAGTCACAGAGTTTTTTTAGAAGGAAAGTTAAAAAGCAAACAAACAACACCACCACCACAAAGCATTCTGCCTATTCTGTATCTACATTTTCTTCTCGGGAATTAGTTCATTACAATTGCCAAGTTGTTTTTAAGTCTTTATGAACTGTTGAGGCACTTACTGTCAGTAGGAGAAATTGCAAATGTGTGTATAGTGTAAGAAACCGATGATTAAATCCCTCACATTGAAGTCATTCCAGAAAGGTTAATTGGAAACTCTAAGAACACAAGAAGGAGAATATCCTCTCTTTTGCTTGCCCTTTTTTTTTTTCTTTTCCCCACACACTCTGCTCCTACAACCTCCTTTTCAATTTTTATATTTAAATTGTTTTCCACAGTATGGTTCATTATCAGGTAAAAGCCCCCAACTACTCTGCTGCCCACTACATCAGCATTCCAGCTGTGTTCAGCCCCACCTCAGTCCTGGAAGACTTCCTGTTTTCATTGGTCAGGAAACTTAACATGAGGTAGAATTATTGTATCATGTATGTATGATTTCCTTTGGGATATAAATTCTTACACAAGTACATATTTTTCCATGTCAACTTTTTGGTTTAGGTTTTGTGTTTGCGGTGGGGGGTTTTTTGTTTGTTTTGTTTTCATTTGTGTAGGCAACTTACATGGAGTACAATCCTCTTAGTAAAGGTCTTAGGAAAGCTTTAATTCAGAAGATGATTTAGCCTGATGCTTCTAAATCTACTACGTTTCTGGGTTATGCTGTAAAACTTCTCAGTGTAGTGAAAAGCTCTAATATATTGAATGGGCTGAGAGAGCAATATACAAACCTTCCCCCCTCTTCTGTTTTGGCCCTGTGACATGCCTGTTTGGTTTTCTTACCAATCATAAGAGGGGAAAAAAGAAGAAAATATTTTACATGGATGTAGGGTTTTGTAGACTTAGTTAAATAAATAAATAATCTATTAGTAGATAGTACTTGGTATGTTGTGCCTGAGACAAGTCTCCTGGAAAAAGTGATCATGGAGGATGTTGTTAGATACTGCCTGAAGTAGTTTCTCCTAAATAGTTTGTTTAAAATGAAAAAAACATGGTGGTAGTGGAAGGGAATAAATAGTCTCTTCAAATTGATGTTTCTGCACATATGTCTCCCTGAGTGACTGTCTGAGTGCAAAGAGATCCTTTTTGCTGTGTGAGGAGCATGGGGCTGTGTGGTGTACAAGCTGGTGGAGGAGCTGCAGGTTGCAATGCTCATCTGCTGCAGCTGCTCTAATTGTGCCTCAAGAGGCAGCACCTGTGTCTGTCCACATCCTTCCTTGCCTCCAGACCTCAGCACCATGAGGTTACCGGGACCATAGGCGTAACATCTTGTGGCATCGAAGTCAACAGTAGCTTTGTTACTGACTCAAGTAACCTTCTCTTTGGTCAAAAATACCTCTTCCTTTCCATTTTGCTTCCCAAAACCCTGTTCTTAGAATCAATAAGATGCTGCATGTGCAACTGTGTATACACGTTAGCTGCTTCATGTGTGTAGGTACACCTGTATACATATATATGCACATATGGGCTTCTCCTATATTTTTTTCTGACTTTAAACAACTGTTTGAAAATGTAGATTCACGTAATAATGTACTAAATGCATAAAACCAATGTTCTAGACTGTCACCCTTAGCATATAGTTACCAAAATGCAAAATAATAAGCATTGTAGACACTTCACTGCTTCCAGCTCTGACCCTATTACCACTGGGCAGTTTGTTTGGCCTGTGCTTCTCTGATTAGTTTCAACTCTTTCAAAACCTGGGAATTGACATAGCTTTAAAAATTTATAAGACACTATCAGTGTACATGGTAGTCTGCTGTTATACGTTTCACACTGTTAAGATGTAGTCACAGGTATGCTTACTCCTTTTATATTTACCTCCACAGCTGTATTTTCATTTAAATATTTATTCACAGCTGGATAATAAATGCAGTTTGATTTGTACCTAATTGTAGTAACCAATTTTCATTATTCATTAAAGTCATTGTCAGGATTCATTTATGATTCTGACTGTGAAGAAACTTAGGGTGACTGCAGCAATAAAATAATTAACTGCCTCACTTAAAAAAGTCAATGACCAGGGCATTAGTTCATAGTATTTCAGTAGTTATTTACATTTCTGTATTCACACTTCTGCAATTCTATTACTTTCTGAATGACAGGATTCTGTTCTTGCTGTATTATAAGCTTTAATTATCTTATGTATTTTTATGTTAAATGACTAATTTTGGTGAAATTAGGATGCCTGTCAGATTCAAAAATTGAATGTGTGTTCTCATTTGTTCCCAGAGCTGTGAAATAATTGTGGGCTAGGGTGGAAGAGCATTATGGGTACAAGCATGCAAATGAACTTGCCAAGTATCTGTATATCAATCATAAAATGTTTTAAATCTATGGACATAAAAGTAGGATGAAGACACAGCCATTAAAAAGGCAGTCATTTTTGAGTGTCGCATAATTTAGACACTTTAAGTTATTGAAGTCTCATGAGTTTATTAATACAATCATTGGGGATTCACTTATGTCTCTTGCTCTGCCCCAAAACAGAGGCTAAAAATCTGTTTAAAGTGCACAGACTCTGCTTCAGCAGTAAAAGCCTAAAATGTTTGTCAAAATAGAGACACAAAAAATAACATCTTTACTGTAGTCCTTCTCCTGTTTGTTTGTATTTGTGTGTTAAAGTAGGACAGAGAGATCCAGTAAAGACCAAGTGAGTTTGATTTGGAATTCAGTTTTTCAATTGCCACATTAAGGGACATCTGTATGGAGAAAACAAACTATTGCTTTGGCCAATAACCAGGACACACACACAAAAAGATAATCCTGAAGGACGGGATAAAAAAAAAAAAAAGGAAAAAGTTTGACTTTTACTTTTAATCCTTTCATGTGCTGAATTGGCTTTTCTTAGTTTGCAGGTTCTGTTACATTTCTTGCCTACTCAGGAGCATTTTTGATGTGTTTGTTTATTGACAAAACAGTGCCAAGGTAGTATGAATGAAAGGGGCACCACAGAGAGCTGGAGACAAAAGAATCCGCTTGATTGTAATATGTGCAGAATTTTGACAAAACACCTTGGATGACACCTGAAATAATTATACACATGACAAGAATTAGGGTTAGGTTCTTTTTAAAATAAATTTTAAAAAAATTCTCACTTTTTGTTATCTTTTTTTCCCCTAATCAGGACAGAATTTTACCCTAAGGCAGTTAGGAGTTTGTGAACCAGCAACTCGTCGAGGACTGGCATTTTGTGCGGAAATGGGGCTCCCCCACAGAGGTTACTCTATCAGTGCAGGGTCAGATGCTGATACTGAAAATGAAGGAGTGATGTCTCCAGAGCATGCCATGAGACTTTGGGGCAGGGGGGTCAAATCAGGGCGCAGTTCCTGTCTCTCGAGCCGTTCCAACTCAGCCCTCACTCTGACTGATACCGAACATGAAAACAAGTCTGACAGTGAAAATGGTAAGTTCTTATGCATATGCCAGTATGTAAATCAATGTTTTATTTGCTGTTTTGGTTGACACTCGAGAATTTAAAATCAGTAAAGGAATGGCCTTGAATTTTTTTTTTTAACCTACTCTTCCCTTGTCCCTGCCCCCACACCAAAGTCAATATTCAGTATTAGTCCTAACTAATGTAAGCTTTGGGTGCAACGTTTTAGCTATTTGAAAGATTTTAATCACAAAAAAGATTAGCTCTATTTTATCTCAGACCATGTCACCTGTTACCCTTTGGTGAACAGCTAAGTAAGTGGTGATAAAGTTGATCCCCAAGGCTAGCTTGCAATCAACGGTTTCATTGTAAGCTCTTCTTCAAAACATCTTGGAGAAGCTGCAGAATCTTGGAATGGATGAATGAACACAAAGAATAGCTTATTAACAGGGCTCATGTGGTTCGAAAACAAATTTGATTGTGCTTTAAACTCGTAGCTGATGAGAGCAATTGGAATTGTGGTGAAGTGGGACATGTGGCCTTTGATGTACCTGGGGGACTGGATTACTGTGCAATTAAAATCTGCAAAAAAACCCCACTAAACAGCAGCTTTGTAAGATGTGATCTATGACCATTGTATATTAAGGCTTAGTTTTTGAATGAACAGAGGTTAATACAGTTGGTTCATTTTTTAAAGCTTTTCAAAAAATTTTTACTTCCACTTGAGATATGAACAGAACCTAATGCGGTATTAAATGCTAAAGGCACAAATATTATAAGACATTTTATCTTTAACTTAGTTTTATTTGCAGAAGATTGTCAGCTTTACCAGAATTAGAGTGATTGTTCTATTAACTTCATGACTTTCTATATGACAAATTCAAAAAAGGAATAAGGAAAAATGAGTAAAAATAAAAATTAGAGATGGCTATTGCCTGCATGTCTACATGTCATTTTATTAATTTATTAAACCTGTCTACTTAGCTGTACAAAAGTCAGAGCAATTTTATTTTATCCTCTGGCAATAGCTGTAACACACTGTGGGAAACAGCAATGTTCATGTGTGTATGTATTTAAAAAAAAAAAGAAAAAGGCAGTTTTATTTTAAACTACAAGCAATAATGTTTAGTTTTACCTATTTATTATTTTAACTTTAGTTCCAGAAGACAAAACTAAAGCTTTATTTTGGTATAATTCGTAATTGTCTTTTCACTGGTGGCTGGTTCTAACTGAAGATGCCTATTCAAGACATCTGTCTCAGATGGGATCCTCCTTTTTGTTGGACTTACATGCTCGGTGTTCACAGGTGTCTTGTCTCCTGCTTGGAAAACTTGTTTTGAGTTGGAGGTTGTTTTGAAAGGGGACAGGAGTACTTGCCTACTTCCTTTTGGCAGTGGAGTTTCTATTGGATGACTCTTGATATTTCAGTTGCAAAGCAGTCTAGAATAAATTGCTGAGCAGTCCTGTGATTTTTCCTTTTGAGAGGTCTATGCTAAAACATTCCCTTGAGTCTTTTCCTAAACCTCTAGCTTAATGATTTCGAAAATACATATTTATATATACATGCACATGCATAATTTCATTAGAGTTGTATCTTTAAATTACCAAAGAGGTGACTTCTTTAGAAGTACAATAGGTTTGCTGTACTTTTTAATAAATCTTACATTTGCAGTTTTTAAAAAAACCAAAGTCCTGATTACAATATGCCAAAACTTCCTCCATGAGCTTAAAGCAAGTTTATTTTTTTCATGTGTGGAAGAATGTGAATATGTTAGAGAAGACATTATTCTGCACTGGTTAAATTTATGCAAGGAACGTCTGATGTTTGATACAACTTCAACAAAGAGCTTAGTCACTAAAAAGGGTTACAGTTGATTTATTTATTGATAGGGAGGCCAGCAGTCTGACTTAAGGAGGTACTGGGACTGCTGTGAGGCTAATGAAATTTTGATGGCTTGAGAGTCCCATTGGGTTATGAAACATATGATTTGGACCATGTAATGGGTCTCCATTTCAGTGGAGATGATACAGAAGTGGTGAAAAGCTTTATCTTTGGTATTTTTCTCTGAATTTTTGTTTCCACTGAATATGGGAGATTTGGCTGAGAAATATCTTTTACATGTAGTTGGAACTCAGTGTGTTAAATGTTCACAGTAGAATAGAAAATATAATTTAAATTCAGGGAAGATGTATCATCCTGGCAGGCACAGGTGCTCTAATCAAAGGACCACATTGCAGGTGTGAGTTTTGTTAATTTGTGGCCAGAAGTTAGTAGCTGTGCCAGTATACTGTTAAAATCTGAAAAATCTGATGAGGCTTTGAAAACAAAGTTAAAGTTATGACAAATCCTCCATACTACATCCTGCTTTGTGTGTGTGAAAGATTCCTGACTGAATTTTGATGGAACTGTTTTACAGGTAAAAACATTTCTATGCAACTTTTATCTCTATAACATAGATAAGAAGCAACAGGTTATGATGAGCAAAACACAACACCAGATCATACTTTCCTTACCTAACAGCCTCAGTTCTTGAGCAATTCCACTGTTCACCCCGTAAAACTATTAGCTGTTTAAACAGTCTATTACCATATGCAGACCTCATTTGAGTTAATGGGACTATTCGTGATCAGGAGAACTGTGATTTATCCTACAGATAAACTACATGATTAATCATTTGTTGAATGTACTTGGGGTTTTTTGTCTTGCCGCTTAGGCAAGAAGAGTAGCTTAGGATCAAAACATGATTTCCTTTCCTTCCTTGTAACCATTGTGTATATTTGCACTTCTGAAATAGATGGGGCTTGCATATCCTCAGGAAGATAAAATTCAAGGTTCAGTTTCATAATGAAAATGAATAAGTGTAAATAGCTTCTTAAGGATATTGAGTTTTATTTGTTGAGGTCTCAATATTGTGTTTCTAAGACCCTACAAAAGTAACCTAAATTTGTGAGTAATATTGACAGGACTAGAGGTTTCTTTAAACAAATAACACTGCACATGCTTAGCTTGCAAAATGTTAAATATATTAATAGCATAACATAGATGCCAGCAAATTGATTTTTTTTTTCTTTCTCTTTTAGAAAGCATCAGAACTCTTTATCAAACTTAAGGTTTATAGATGTATTCTCACATCAAAGTTTTAGGTTACTGCTCAGTAAATCATTCTGAAGAGAAATATTTTTCTTTGAGCACATTCATGTTCCATATATGACTTTTGGCATCATATTCTGAGAGATTTGTCATGTCAGCCTCCCTGAAGGAGGACTTGCATCTGTTAGTCTGGGCAACCTACCAGTATCACATACAATATGATGTATCAATTGGACTACATTGAGCATGCATGTGCTTCTTCAGGCTTTCTTCTCCATTCCCTTTTCAACTTATTTCATAAATGATGCTTTGAGAAATTTATGTTAGTAATTGTTCTAGGAGTAGTGGCTTTGAAATACAAGCAGCCCATCTTTTATATGCCTGCCAGTACCTTTATGATGTTAAGCTGTTGTAAGATTACTAAAGCTTGTCTTTTAAACTTGATAAATATTCCAACAGAGTAATAGGTAGAAGTTGTAGTTAGGCTTCAAATGGCGCTTTTGCTGAAAGGGTCAATATATGGTATGTGAGAATCCACTACTTTGTTTAAATTGTTTTTAAATGCATTAAACTGCAATCCCTGACTTAATGAGACATCAGAAAGCTAACAAACAAAACATGAAATTTAATTGAGCAAGTTATTCCTAAAGTCCAGCTCCTTATTAAGTTAGTTATTTGTTTGTTGTGAAGTTATAGATCCAGTTTCGTATGCGCTTTTTGTGATGGTCTGAAATTCAGACTGTGGCAATGATTGACTGGGAAGTCACTCATTTAAGATTTAAGCAAGTCTTTGTCACCTTCTTGGAAGCGGTATTGACAGTGCTTCTGAAAAACTGTTGAGCACTTGGGATGGATGCATGCCACATAGTTGGCTCTGCCCACAGCCACAAAGACTAGCTGGAAGTACGAAAAATAGTTCTGATGGCACTAGCATGTGGGGTTTTATTTTCTTAATTAGTCAAAGTTTTGCACTGGTGGGGGTTTGTTAGAAGACCAGAAGTGTTCAGGATGTAGCAAAATATAAAGAAGAAAGGGAGAGAGGAATAAGAAATCGTGGGCTCAGGAATCATTCTGAATTGGTTAGATAAGTAATTTGAAACTTGGACCCATTTTTCACAGATATGGAAAAGTAGATATTGCTGGTGGAATGTTCACTGCTGAGGATTTCTTAAAAGAGAAAATACCACTGTCAGCTGTGTGAGCATCTGCTTGTTTCCTCTCCAACTTCAGACAGTTTCTGAAGATAGCATTCTTGTGAACCTAATACTCTCTTGTCCTTCCAGAATGGTGAATTAACTGACATTCAGATCTCTGAAAACCAAGAAAACATTGGTAAGATACTTGTCAAGACATTTTAAATCTGTCCTCTCTAACCCAATATATCTATAACACATACTTGAACTTTGCATTCTTAAATAATGCACATCATTCAGGAAGTAGTGTTAAATGTTTTCACTTGTTTAACATCCTTCTTTATGCTAAGACAAAACTTACTGTAGATGAACTCTACTATTCAGTATAGCTGCTTGGAACCTGCTAGCCAAATGCTCAGCCTGCTGATCAAAGCCAGCCACATAGCTGATGAATTAATGTTCATCTTACTTCCATACCACCATTTACAGCTTCTTCACTCTTTTCCACAGTATTCCATCTAGCAATTATCTACCCCTCATTAAGCATGCCACTATCTCTTAAATCCTGCTTTGCTGCCAAAGAAATTTCACAACCAGGAAATTAGTCTGTTTTATTGTTGACAGAAGTCAGCTCTGAAATATTCTTTAATATCTAAGCAGGCATACAAAATTTTCTGTGGTTATAGACACACAGAACAGAAATCCATAAGTAAAAGTAGCGATCCCTGTTTTTTCTGCAATACTTTCATAAATTTTCAGTAGTCACACTAATTTTCAGATTTTGTAATATTATGATTGTAGTTCTGTGGATATATTTCAATAAATCTTCTTTTGCATTCACTGTTAATGCAACTGAAAATCATGTTGAGAATTCCTTTGGCTAGTGGTAGCCAAAGATGGAACAGCTGGGCTGACCTTTTTCCACCCAAATCTTCTGATGCACAGGAACTGCAGGCTTAACAAGAGCTGACAGCAGTAAAATTAGAACTGTGGTCTGCGAGGAAAAGCAAATCTAAGAAGAAAATTTCAGAGAATTCACTCTTAGCTGTTAAAACTTATCCTCCTAATGTTATAGAGTAGTGAAAGAGGAGTTTCAAGACCAGCTGTCATAGCTCAGGATTTCTCCAGAGATCAGAATTTCAAGAAAGAACCATGCAGAAAATGGAAGGAAAGTAAAATTTCTGAGGAGGAGCTTAAAATGCTGCAGTTGGGGAGGTCCAGGCATGCAAATTAAACTGAGACATAATCAGCAAAATAATGAAGAGTTGTACAGAAACATGAATGCTAAGAAAAGGGAGAAGAGGGAGTTGATTTATTACTTAATAGTGAAGGAAGACTGGTAATATATTGCTGATATGTTTTCTTTAGTTGTTTTTGTTTCAGCATTTCCTAAGTGAGAAACTGATCACAGAGCTAACATTTATACTATTAAATAAAGGATTAGAGGTTACTTAAATAAAGAAAATTTGTCCCACATATACAGAGTGTCTACAGCCTCTGGGCTTTTTATGACTCATGTCTGAGAAATCATTGATGAGATGGCTATGGTTCTGGAAGGCAAAATCAAACACGACAGCTTCAGGAGCAAAGCTAAGGAAAAGGAAACTGCCTAATCAGTTAGACAGAAAACATCCTAGAAAAAAAAAGAGAAAAGTTTATGTTTTATAACAATAAATAATAAATGAGTCTTGTCAAGCTGTAATGATTTTCTTCAGTGATAGTGTAAGCCAATCCTTGATAAGGAAAAAAGAGCAGATGCAAACAATAATACGTGTTTTGATATTACTAAGGCTTCTGACACTGCCTCACTACTGGCATACTCATAAATAGAGACACAGGGTCTAGGTTCATTATTACAAGATAAATGTACAGCTTATTGGAAAAATCTGTAAATAGTGATTATTGGTATTTCATGAACTGGCAAGTTGAATCAAATAGTACTCCAACACAGTGTGACATAAGATGTTCATAATGACTTGGGTAATGCAAATAGAACATTGTAACCTGAAAAGAATCACATGCACTTTGTAAGACAGGGTGAAACCTGGAGAAATAATTCCACATGAAAAAATGCAGTTCAGTAAATACAAGTACAAAGATCTATCTTTAAGTGAGAATAATTAAATTTCCCAAATGTGAGAAAGGCAGGAGGCTGAATCACAGTCCTTTACAGAATCATAGAATAATTCAGCTTAGAAGGGACCTTTTGAGGTCATGTGATTCAACCATCTGCTTAGAGCTGGACTAACATTAATTTAGATAAGATTGCTCAAGGCCTTGTTTAGTTGAGTTTTGCAAATTTACAAGAGAAATTCTACATTATCTCTGAGCAACTGTTCTGGTGCTTAACCAACTTCACTGTCATTTTTGTTTTTTCACGCTTTATATCTAATCAGAGTTTCCCTTACTGCAGTTGACCACTGCCTTGGGTAGTAGAAGATCAGAGTTAGATTTCCGTCTTTTACCTTTTCCAGGCTCACTTGAGTTCCTCTTGAGTTGTGTTCTTCAGCACTTCAGTCATGGTGGTCAATCTCAGCTGAATTCATTTCAGTTTGTCAATGTTGTGTGAGTACTGGCAAGCCCCAAAGTGAATATTATACTCCAGATGCGGTCTTCAAATCCTGAATAAAAGAGTCTAATCGCTTCTCAGGGTATGCTGGCTCCATTCTTCTGAATGCAACTGAGTATGTGGGTAGGCCTTATTGTTGAAAGGGCACATTGCTGAACTTGTTGTCCATGTTGACTCCACAGGTCTTTCATAACAAAGCTGCTTTCCAGTGTGCTCCCAGCTAGTGCTGCTAGGTGAGGTTATTCTGCCTCTGGAATTCATGAGGGGTTTTTTCAGCCTGTTGAGATTCCTCTGAAAACAATCCCACCCTGCAGGATCTCTCTCTTCAGCTTGGTGTCGTCCACAAACTTGCTTGAGGGCACATTCCATCCTGCTCATCTCAATATGTTAAATGTAGTACAGACATAAACCAGTATTAGCCCCTTAGGAATGCCATTAATACTGGCCAACAGTTTATTTTTATACTACAAAACACTGTTCTTTCAGCCCTTTCATACAACCAGTTTTCCACAAACTGCACTTTGTAGCACACCCATCCAGTTCATCTCTCTTCAGCTTAGCTACCCGCATACTATGAGAGACCACATTGAAAGCCTTGCTAAAGTCAAGGAAAGCAATATGTACTGCTCTCCTTTGTCTGCTGAGACAATTACCTGTTCATAGAAAGCAGTAACGTGTTTTGTGTGTGATTTGCCTTTGGTAAATACATGTTAGCCATTCTCATTCCCTTTCTTTTCCGAGAGGTCTATCCAGATATATAAAGGGTAACTCCAGCAGTATTTGTTCCGTACTCTTCCCTGGGAGACTTGGGGTAAGGCTGACTGCCTCTGCTTCCCCATGTACTTCTTGCCCTTCTTGAACATAAAATGATCTTTATCTTCAAAGAAGTCATGAGGAACCTTTCTCCATTGCCATGACCTTTCAAGGAATCAGGGTGGCCTTTCAGTGGCATTGGTCAGCTTTGCCATCACCTATGGATTCCTCCTGTGTTGTCCCCTGGACTCGTGTATGCCCAGCTTATGTAAATGGTGCCTAACAGCTCGCCTGTCCTCTGCCATGGTACGGCTTCTCAACTGAGGTTGAGCTTTGGCTTCCTTATCCCCCATCCTGTGTGTCAAGGAGACATTTCTGTATTCCACCTGAGTAGCTGTCAGCGGAAGGTCATAGTGGTTATCAACAGTGTTTTCTGTTGTGTATAAGTGTTTCTTTCATGACCTTGTAACATGCGCAGTGCCACTGAAATAATCCTACTACTTCACTCAGTGGTACTTAGATAGAAATACTGTCTCTCTGTGACTGGTTTTGGGACTACATTTTGAGGAAAATGCCAGTCAACTGGCGGCCTAGAGGAAGGTTCACAGGAATGATCAGAAGTTTTAAACACAAAACACTAGATAGAGATTGGAAGAATTCAGACTGTTTTGCCTAGCATGTTCTGTATAGATATTGCTGCCGTTACAATGGCCATGTATGGCAAATAGGACCAGAAGCAAACAACACAAATAGCAAAAAGTATGAGTTGGCTCAAACAGTGGTGATTTCAGGATAGCTTGGTGAAAGAGATTGCTGAAGACCATGTGAATTTTTCATTATCTAACATATTTTCCAAAACATTTCTAAAATGTTGGCATAATTCCGTTTGGTCCTGATTTGTGGGAGAAAATGGACAAAGAAATTCTTTATTTCCTTTCTCGTTTTGTTTTCTGTGACTCAATAGTTCTATTCAAACAAAAAATTAATGAGCAGGACGTGTATTGAAAAAATGAAGGCTATAAAAATGTTGCTCTGAAATTTATTATAATATTAGTATCTTGGGTTTTTTCTAACTGGAAATAGTTAACTTTTCATAGGCGTCCCCCTTCCCATTTTAAGTTTGATACAAAAATGCTGCTCTTCAGTCCCCCTCAACAAAACATGTTTCTTCAGACGTGCTTGCAGAAGGAAATCTTGAACAAACCAGCTCTTTTTCATTAACATTGTGTTTTAATTACGAGGTTGCCACAAAAGCAGAGCATGCTTTGCGCATCTATAAACTGATGATCTCTGCTGTTTTGATTTGGAATGTGGTTTTGATGTCCTTGAAAAATCACAGTGGTAGCAGTAAATTGTTTTAATTAATGAATTAGAGAGCAACAGATTTGCTGAATCAGGTTTATTGATGCAATTATCACTGGAAAAAAAGGAGAAAAAAGAAAATCTGTCAAAGCTGTAAGATTATTTGGTTTGTTGTCATTTGAAACCATGTTTCTCAGCTACCACTTAATTTCCTGTAGAGTTAGGATACGGGGGGAAAGTGGTGTACTTACATGTATAAGACATATATTTCTATATTCATTACACAAAACCAAATTATAATAATTGAGATGTAGTTTAAATAATGCCAGTTCTGTATAAACAGTAGACTTCTTCAGTTGTTTTAAAAGTGTTCTCTAAGTTTCATCTGCTTTTAACTTGAAATAAGGTTTTAGTTGCATTTTCTTGTATAATTAAATATTGTCATATTGAGAAATAATCTAATAATGATTTCAGCTTTCAAGTAAATATAGGCTGTGCTATTGTCAGGGTATCTGAAATAATTAGAGGTGACAGCCTTTGTATGCTGGTCAAATAATAGCTGAAGAAAATTTGTCAAGATGATGTTTGGTTGGTTCTTTTTTTACAAAAACTGGAAAGGCTTTTGGAATTGACTAGAAATACTTCTTTAAAGCTAGCTCTTATTTAAATCTGTGTAAAAACTTACTTTGTTTTCTGGATAAAAAGTTCTATTTCTTTGATACGGACGAGAATTCAGTTTGAAATTGGGTTTCAAGTCAAATTTTAAAATTAATTCCTTTCACAAGTATTAACGTGCATTGAACTGGTCAGAACTTTTCTTTGGTCTCTCTAGTGTGCTGCCTGATCTGTTGGCAAAATTTAAGTTTTTTTCTTGATTTAATGTGGAAAGAAGATGACGTTTAAAATCTCAGGAAAAGAAATGCTTGTTGAGAAGCTGTGGGTTTGACTTTTATTCCACTACCTCTCTCATTCAATATACCGTTGTCTTCCTGAGTTATGTAGGGTTTGTGTTTAGTTATCTTGTTTTCACTTGTATGTTGTAGAGAAGAAGTGTGCTTTTGGCACACTGAAACCAAGGAAAACAATATTACTTTTTATCCCTTCACATTAGAAACCCTTTAGTGGAAGGGCCTTGAGACCTGCTGTGATCATGTGGGTTAGTGCAAGTTTCTATATAATACATGGGAATTTGCAAAATACTTATCAATATTGTATTTAGATTTTTTTTCCTTAATTTCACAATTGTGAACCCACAGCATCAAGTTAGGACAGATGAGGGGGAACAATTTGAAATAATTATGGATTAAATTCTGAATATGCAAATGGTTAATAGGCGTAACTCCTCATCTTCTATAAGAGTGTCCAGAATAGATAACAGTTTTCTTAGGAGTTTGAAGGTTCTGTGCAGCTGCTATGTCAGGGCTGTGCTGCTACTGGCAGATCCTGTCCCTGGGGTACTGTGGCTGCTGACTACGTACGTCTGAAACAGAATGTGAATGTTTCCACCCCTGGTGCAGTAATCACAGCCTAAAAAAAAAAACCCAAATAATGGAAACTCTGGTCAGGCCATGACAGGATAAAGACTGACAACAGGCTGATTTCTTTGTTTGACTACATTATGATTGCTTTTTGTAATTTGTGGCAAAATAGATGCATAAATGTTGCGTATAAGACTATGCATATATATGGCTATCCTTACAAGACCTTTTCTTGAATAGTTTTATTTTCGTGGCTTATACACGTAGTTTTCTTAGAGATTAAACATACAGGGTTGAAGATCGGTTTCTTCTTCAAATGACCTAGAAACTTGAAAGCATTTCCATTGCAAGTCTGTGTGCAGTCGTGAGCATAAGAAAAGGAAATTTATTCTGGTGTTACATGCTCTGCCACTGACCTACTGTATGCTGGAGAAAGAGATTAATTCCACTCCCCCTCAGTCGCTGGGTTTTTCTAAATGTAATACTTCTTTAAAATCTTTTATAGTTACAAATAAAATGTCTTGTGTAATTACTGATGAAAAATACTATGGAGTCTCAGTCTGCACCTGTGGCAGGCAGGCTAAAGAATTTGGGTTGCTTTGTGTCTGTACAAAACATGAATTTCTTTTTGTAGTGGGTTTCACTAAACAAAACAGTATTGGTCACTTGTGCAGTTTGTAGAAAATAGCAGAAAAGTGAAGTTGAAGATCAATTTTGGCAAGAGTTATTTCTTGGGGAAAGTTTGAGTTGTCTTCTCTGCCTGTTGTTGAAGATGGATATTGAGTGTATCAAGGTAGTTTATAATCTTTGAAGTTCTTTTAAATATTGAAAGTTTCCAAGATACCTAGGTGAAAATCACTTTGAAAGGGATGGCCTCTAGCATCGTGATTTGGTTAAATGGATAGTATCCAGCCTCCTTCCATGTAGAGTTAACCAGAATTGTTCAAGCTGCTAAGTTCTTCATTGCGTGATTGCTGTACGTTCTATAAAGAGATACATTTAAAATTGTTTAAAAGCTTCACTTATTCCTTCAACCACTTTAGCTGCAGAGAACATATGACGTCTTTTTCATTAACTGTCTTTGCTGCTTGTTTGCTTTCAGTGGAGTTCTAGGAGATTGTTATATTGTTTTGTAAACTCAATATTATTGAGTCCTGGCTGCTTATGGCAATAGAGATGAGATTAGATGCTTCTGTTAACAGGCCCCAGACTTTAAATTTATAGGGACTAGGCACCATCTGCTCTCAATTAAAGGTCCTGAGCTCTGAAATTAATTCCTTCCATTGGTCCATTGGACTCAATCTTTTGACCTGAAGCCATGATAAGGTTATATTAGCCTCTTGAGCCTTGGAAAAGTAAAGAGTTCATGCAGGGACAGTACTGGATATTCCTTTTAGTCCTTGTATCTGTGTAGTTAGAAGGCAGCAAGTAATGATTGTTTTTCCATTTTACAGGTAGAGTGAGACTTTTTAAAAAGCACCCTGGAGATCTAGGGCTCACATCCTCATGAGTTGTAATAGGACTTGTGCTCCTAAATCATATAAGTGCTATTGAAAATCTTTACCAGAAAAAATCAAATTAATATAGAGAATGTTGACTAAATTCACAGGAAGACCTGATATAGAAGTGGGTTAAGTCTAGAAGTCTGTTGTTCCCAGACTCACAGTTGCTCATTTTGCCTCAGCTGTTGTTCATTGATTCCATCTGCAGCTGCTAAATGGTGAGAGATCTTACCAGAAATCCTGGCCCTAGAATTGTTCTGCCAGTGCTTTTGCTGAATTTATATCTGTCCTGTGGTGTGTAGATGTTGCAGAGAAGAAATGGTTGGATGAACAAATTGGTTCACATTTTTGCGGTTCTAACTTCCTCCCCCATTCTCATTTCCTTTCTGTATTTAACTGAAAATTGGTTTGCTTCTGTCAGAATACAGCAGGGAACACTGTGGAGTGGGGAGAACCTATAGCCACAAGATTTTAGTTCCAAAAGAAAAGCTCCAAGATGCCAAATAACTATGCTGGTTGTTCAAATTTAACAGCAGTTCCTCATACACATGAAAATGTATTTTAAAGGATCAGGATCCGATAGTTCCTCAGCAGACTTTATTTTAATTTACACAGTGTTAGTTATTTTCTGGAAGATGGTTTGCAAGAGTATTGGTTTTGAGACAAAAATCTCTCCAATATCTAAGATCATTCCTGTCTTACCTCAAAATGCAATTTCTTAGACTGTTTTGGGATCTGCTGCCCATTAGGCTATGAGTAGAAATAAGCAAGGAGAGAGTTCAAATGCCTGTTTTGATTCCTATCTAACAATCCCTGTGACATAAAAAAATGCAGGAGTGTTTGACTTCGTACAGGGAGCAAAGTCAAAGTGATTGCCTTCTACAGCGTGGAAGGAATGACTTGTGACTGCTCCACCTAAGTGTTGCTTGTTAACAACCTGTCAGACAGAGGTTAAACTCAGGAATTCAGGTTTTTTATTAGTCTTTCTCAGAATTTACCTTAAGTTCACCGAACTCTCTGTCCAACTTAAAATTTTCTTAGTCACAGGGCAGCGAGGATACTTTCTGCTCCCGGTGCTGTAGAGGTTTATACCTTCAAGGTTGATTGCAGTGTCATTTTCTTGTGCCATCTTGATGCTGCCAAGGCAGTTTTTATGCAGTTGTGTCATTCCTCTGTTGTGTTTTAGGTTGCCAGAAGATGGCTGCCAGCTAAGCCCTGTAACTACTGGCTGAAAAAGACTGAAATACTTTTTCATGTCCATGGGGAAAACCACTCTTCTTGCTCTTTTAGCAGTTACATTTCTTATTTTCAGCAAGGCCAAGTCTCAAGCAGACAAGAACCTGCTGTCTTTAAAAAATGGGTTTCACTAAACCCTAGGTGTAGTCATGTAACAGCTTTTTAACTGGGTTCATAAACAGGTAGGTAAAAATACTTCGTCTGCCGCCTGCTATTAGGAGCTCCTTAAGTTTAATAACTTGGAAGATACTCTAACATTACCTAAACCAGAATAATTTTGGAGTCCCCATGCTAGGTGTTACTTGTCAGGTGTGGCTTAGACGTTTCTGTAACACGTATATGCACTTTGAAATTCAGGTTTAGTTGTTACTAATGCCCAGCTACGTTTTTGAAAAAGGTAAGCTAGAAGTCTTTTTTTCTCCAAATGTTACATACCATAGAAAACTACTAAGTGAACTTACCCAGAAAATGCTGGTGTCCACTTTGCATACATTAATAACATTCTCCTTATTCAGAGAGTCATCTTTGTACTTCTGCGACTTAGGGAATACATTTAAACAACTATAACAATATTGAAAATATGGTAACAGAGTCTGTGTACTCTTAGCAATTTGCTTTAAAACCCCCACAAATTCATTTCTTTCTTGTTTTCTTACCAGTTCTTTGTTCTTTGCAGTATCAACTATATTGATTTTTATGAAAAAGTTAATCGGCTTACCTTTGTTCAGAGTGGATTTTTGTTCCTCTGATCAGCTCTACACAATTGAATTTTTCATCCTCTTTCTGAGGTATCTCAATGTTATGAAAAAAGCATTAAAGAGAATTCTGATAAATTATTCCTACAAAAAAAAAGTCTGCTGCAATGCACTTTTGTTGAGGCTGGAGAGTTAATTGAACTCAAAGATTTCAGTTTTGTTTCCAATGAGAAAGATTGCTTTGCTTCATACATAAGAGAGACAGTGTCTCTTGGGGAACTGAATTATATGGTTCTCTGCTGATTCTGGTTACCCCAGAATTCATAGCAGGAATTTGAAGTAACCATTTAGGTGACATGGTACTACTGATTATCTCAAAATCCAGTTTTCCTTCTTACTTAAAACATTTTAAAGCAGAGTTTGAATACAGTACACTAAAAGATATGGAAAAAACATTGCATAGTCATTTCCAAAAAATAAATGTTTTCTGAATGTTTTTTATCATACTCTGTGGTTCTACTTTTGTGGTGCAATGTTATCCTCCCCAAAACTTACAGAAAAGCCAGACAATGTAATAACCTTTTATATTTTCTTGGTGTGAAATGTGTAATTATCCTGAAATCCCCCTAAGAAAGAAACAAACAAAAAACCCAACCACAAAAATCTCACAGCCTCTTCTTCCTTTGTGGTCTTATTTTATTTTTCCTTCTTAAATCAAACCTGGCCTAGTCTTTTGAGTTGTTTTTCTGTCTGTATGACCTCAGGCTGTGCTCTCATCAGACTTCACAAGCTAACTGGACTTGAGTTTTGGATAGTCTGTGAAAATAATCAAAGAAAATATACCGTACTCCTGGACGTGGTGATGATGGTTCATTATGTCCATTAAATTCAACACTGAATCAGTGCAGAGTATTCTGCTGTGAATTAAAGTTAATGTCCTGATCACCTGTAATTACCAAAGTGCAACTGGTAGCTCGGCTAAACTCCAGTCCCAGTGACTTTTGTTCTGGTTATCAATTTCTTCTGAAATTTACATGTGGAAAGCCTTCAAAGTATTTGCTTTGAAGTTAGAGATTCTGCAGTGAAATCACAATTTGGTCACTAATTTGCTGTGTCTGCATTTGCACATTACTTAATTTTTCCGATTTTGTTTTACTACTTACAAATGGGCATCATAATGCTTATTTTCTATCAAACTTCCTAACTCTGCCTTTTTTTACCTTCTTTAAATAATTTGAAAATATTTGGTATCTTTATATGTGTGCGTGTGTATATGTATATATAAAAATACATTTGCAGTAACTTTGAGAAAGGCCTAACTTATAAATTCAGAAGCATTCCTGAATCCTGCAAATAATCTCAATAAATTTTATCCATTTAAAAAAAAGTAAGGTGATGCAGAAGCCTGGACAATCTCTGCTAATTTCAGATGAGACTGCACAAAAACTTCTTCACAAATTATAAGCAGCTTTAAGATACTTGGTTTTGCATATACTCAATAAATGCAAGTAGTTTTGTATGATCTTAAAGTGTATGTCAAATTGCTATTACTGGAAATGTGTTCTTTATCCACTTTTTATGAGTAAAAAAAGAAAACAAAAGCAGAGATGTTACTGCCCTTTCTCTGGTTACATGCCAACTCCCATTATAGCAGAGTACGGCTGAGCTAGTATATTTGTCCAAGCTTTGGCTAAATTGTGACAGACTTCCTGAATTGATTCTTTTGATTTTTGATTATATCAGTACTCTTAGATCAAGTAATGATGTTTTTTTTCACACTCCTCTATAATACCATTTTTATGTTTTCCCTTATCTCCTGTTCAGGACTTTTCAACCTGAGGCTTCAAATTCTATCCATTCAATAGCAGATTAATTTTTTGAATTGCACACACTGCCATGCTCAGTGTGCTTAATATTTTCCCATAGGATACACAAAGCATGAAAGACAGGAGGTGAAATGAACTCTCTGAAACTATCTGTACTGATCTCATCAGATCTAAATGAAGCAATGGCCTTTCCTCCACTCTTCTGCCATCCTGCCAAAACCATAGGAACAGTTTATTATCAGATAGACAAGCCAGACCCGATTCTTGCACAAAATGAACATGACGCAGTATAGGCAACTGCTGATTCTTGGAAATGGAAGCAGATGCTTGCACTTTTAGCATCATAGGTGGGTATGAAGAAGGAACATGCTCAACCATGCAGAGGCGTTAGATGGAGCTTTACTCTTTCCCTGCAGTGTGTGAGGGAAAAGAAGATGCCTCCAAATTCCAACAGTGGCAGAAAGTCTGACGTGGCTTGCATCTTATCAGCCATGTAGGACTGCGATAGCTGAAGTGACAGCTGGCACTGGAGCATCTGCCATTACATGTACCAGTCACGTGCGTGTCACTGTTGCCAATTCATGTTTGATCTCCCTCCCAGATTGGTTTGTGGTAGAGTAAGGAAATCTCTGCCCTGAATTTGATAGTTGATACTGTGGAGAGCAATGCCAGGGTTGACAGCACAGGTAGCTGCCCTGTCTGGTCAGAGCACTGCCTTGTTCTGCTCTGCTGTCTGAGTGCTCTGACACTATGCTAAACATGATGTCTGTCATGCTGTATTTTCTATCAGTGCTTTCCCGGTCCCTCCTCAGAGTTTATTGTAACCAGAAGTGGCCTTTTTTCTTTGTTTAAGAACTGTAGATGATGACACACCAGAATTCAAGAGGAAATGCATGTGCTCATGGTATTTCCTCATTTTGAAATATAGGATGACTTTAGCCTGTCTAGTGTCTACATTTGAGAAGATTCAAGGAATCCACAGATTCTTGTAGCCCTTTTCATTTTGGTGCTCCCATTCTTCAGACTCTTTTGGTGCACAGTTTTTCAATTTGCAATTCATTTGGTCACCTTTTGAGCCTGAAAGAAGCATTCCATTTGCAATTTCACTGCATGGCCTGTAACATGAACAGAAGGATTTTCCAGACAGCCAAGCATTGCAATATATCTATCAGTTGTGGGAGCACGCTTGAGGAGGGACCAAATCCATATGCAGATTGTATATGCGCTTCCAGGTAGCACCTGAACTGACTGATTTTATGGATCAAACTGATTTTATGAAGGAAGATTGGGCTTGATCATAGAATCATAGAATAGTTAGGGTTGGAAAGGACCTTAAGATCATCTAGTTCCAACCCCCCTGCCATGGGCAG
>JANHGB010036962.1:0-44513 GCA_026283785.1 Coracopsis vasa | reverse complement strand
CCGCCTCGCCCCGGCCCGCCCCGCCCCCTGGCGGGGCTGCCGGGGGCTCGCGCGCCCCCTTCCCGCCCGCTCTGAGGGGAGCTCTCCCCGCCATTTTTCCCCCCTCTGAGACGCGGCGCGGCGGGGGCTGTGCGGACTCGGGGCACGCTCCCTGCACGCTGCCAGCTTCCTTCCGAGCCTCCGCCGTGCTCGGTTCTGCCTACCAGGGAGCAAGGGCTCTGGGCGGGCTTCGCCCCCTCGCCCTGCAAACCGGAGCTGCCGCCACAGCAGCTCTCTTTACTTTAACTGCGCTGCCTGCAGCCTGTGGATGAAGTTTTCCCCTCAGCAAACTCGCAGCCTGGCACCCGCTTAGAGCACCTTCGGGGCCTCCCCTTCCCTGGTGCTGGGGCTGGCGTGATTCCTGTGCTTTCTGCAGGCGCTTGTGCCCACAGGCAGCTCCGGGAGTGGAATGTTGGATTTCTCACTGGGAAGAAGCCCCAAAAGAGGGGAGAAAGGTGTGATGGTGCTGTGACCAGGATGGGAAACCAGCCACAAAGTCTCTATCTCAGCTGCCAGTCATCTCAGCTTAAAGTCTTCAAGAGATACACACTGGCAAAAATACACTCTATTCAGATTTCTGACAGCCGTAATGAGCTCAAGGAAGAATTATGTAAACATTATTAAGTGTAATAAACACATGTCAGCATTAGGCAGCCTTGTGTTGAAATGTTGGTAAAAGCCACGACGAGCGTTTTATTCATAATGTCTTTTTAACTCTATGTAGCTGGTGTAATAGGCCCTGTGCTTTGCTGTTACTCGACGGAAAATCGTTACCCAGTAATAGATGAGCCTGTTCAGAAGGAGAGCCACTGGGATACTGCACGCTTTCATTCATAGATGCTGCGTATGAGAGGAAGTGGCAGGAGGCCTGCCAACTTTCCCAATTTAATTATTAAGCTGTCAGTTCCTGACTCCTTGTTTCAACTTCCTGAGGCAACATCTGGCTGTAATAATAAAAATAAATAAATAACGTAAAATCTGATCATTCACTCGGCAGCATTCTATTTGCAACGCTCTTTTTACTGCAACTTGTATGAAAAACTCAATATGGGGAGGATCTGGACCTGGCATCTCTCTGAACTACCTGTAAGTAAAGAGGAGCATAGTTTCAACCGTGATCCTCAAGGCTCATACTTGAACCTTTCTTCAGCAAGTCCAGTGATGTGCGTTTTAATCTTCCTAATCCTTCTTTTATTCATAAGAACATCAGTGGTTTTTTCACTGCGTGAAGCTGAATGATAAGACTTTGGGAGATAAAAATATAAAATATCTTGCTAGCCAAGAATTTTTGCATTTTCGTCAAAAACTGCTTCACAAGGGTAATGTTGGTTTCCGGAGAAAAAAAAAAGGTAAAGCCATAAAGGATATCAGATCTAAATGCTACCAAATGTGAGCAAAACAGTGAATTTTTAAAATACCTATGATGTGTCTTCACATGTTCTCTGGGTCTGTTTCATATGATGTGACAGCTTCAGCTCACAATTTGTTATTGCAGTGGCTTTTGGAAGTGTATGCCTTTTTTCGTATCCTCACTCAAATATGCACACACTTACAAAAATATGTGTCTATATATGTACACATGCACACAGAGACAAATACAGAGTGACTCAGCTCTGCGTTCTACTTGCTTAATTAGTTTTCAAAGCTCTCCTATTTAAAACGTCTAAAGCCACCTTTCCCACATTGCTTCTTTCACTGTCGGGGTGCAGAGCCTATGACAACACTAGGCTATCTATGCTGCCTTCTTGTGGGTCACACTCTCTTAAATGCCTTCCCACAGGTCAGGAGGTCAGCCCTTCCATTAACTACAGGGCAGCTTGGACTTCAGCATTGAGCCTGCACGTCAGTCCTGGGGAGTCCTAGAAGACCTTTCTTCTCAGTGGTTGCTTGGAGCTAAGGAAGAAGACGGGGATCTGGAGGCAGAGGTCCTGCAAACATCAATGAGATGGTATCAAGATTGCTGGGGGTGAGTGACCACCATCACCCACGAACAGCATACTGCACTGTATGGCACTTCGGTCTCTTATATGCTAAGGAGGTGTAGATACTGCGATGGTAAGTATGAGTTGGGCATGTGTGGCCACAGTGCCTAATGTAGGACCTCCAAGTGTGACTCTTACTGCTCACAGAGAAAGCACTCCTTCTCATCTTCTATTCCATTAATTCTCTCCCCCATTAAGAAGTTAGGTGTAGAGATCAGATGAGTTTGAAGTCAATGTTGGTGCCTTTTGGGCTTCTGTCAGAGGTTTGATATTCATTCCTCCTTCCTCCCTCCCCTCAGAAATTTCCTTCATCTCATACCTTGGAGGAACTTCTGGAACATTTTACTGATTTCTTAGATGCCCTCCACTGGAACTTCTCATAATTCCTGGCTTCCTAAGGCTCACTGGGTAGTTTTACTTTTATATTCTCCTGTTCAAGTGGCAGAAAGGCTAACTATCCTGTCAAGTAGGGCAGCCTTTCTTAAATCATGGGAAAAATCTCTGGATAATCCTTTCATACCTGTCTCCCATCTTCAAGTGAAATGCCTATGCCTCTTAAGTCCTCATAGAAGGGGATTGAATACTTTATATAAATTCTATTCAAGATTCTCCTGTTTTCCCTACAGTTCATGAAAGATTAGTCAGACTCTTCTTTTACTGTAAAGAAGAAAGAAAATAGAGCGAGGGGAGAATGTTGAAAGTGGATTTTCTGGTCTAATTGTGTTTGTCATTGTTTTTTGCCATTAGCCAATTTCGAGGCATATGGCCCAGATTTTATTTTTAGAAAATGTCACCTGGGATTAAAAAAAGAAAAAAAAAATCTAAAAAGAGAATTAAAAAAAACCCAAAAAAACAACCCACAGAACAAAACATTTCAAAATGCTCGGGACCAAAGCAGTGTCTCTAAGGCAGCAGCAAAGACTACACTGAATCCTGTGACCAGATGCAGCTTTGAAAAATCTGCATAGTCTCTTGCTGTACAAAGTAAAGTAGTAGAGTTTGTACTATGGGAAGAAGAATCTGTACTTGTGTACATTAAAGAGTCTATCGTCAATTTCCCTACTTTTTCCTTCCTTCACAACTTCTGTACCATACATGAATTCAGCAATAAAGAGGAAACTATGCACAAAATGAGCAAATCCTTTACAAAAAGTAGGTTGAAGAACAATTTAATCCAGGGAATTTCACAATCTGCTGTTGAAGGTCAATAACATGATGGATAAGACTACAACAGTTGTATTTATATATTTACAAATGTGAAAGCAGAAATTAGGGTCTTCTTAAAAGTAGCAGCTGTTAATTGCCAGCCTCACATACAGACAAACACGCACTTGGAGAGGCTGCTAATTAAGTGAATGAAAATCTAGAGGAGTTTTAGCTCCAAGTTACTTGCCATGGACCTAAGAGATCAGGTGCAAGACTCTGATTCCTGAGCTGCATAACATATGGAGGCAACGATACCTATCTGAAACAAAATTGCTTGTGCAGAAGGAACCTTTACCAGGGAAAGTAGGATGTGCTGATCCTGTAGAGCCAGCATCAGCAGCTATTAAAACAAACTGACTGATGTCAGCCTCCCAGATATCTGTTACTGTATAGTCTGGAGACATCAGCTCATATAAAACTGCAAAATGCTTGAGACTCAGAATCTAAAATTACTTTCCTTAATGAAAAGCATCATGTACTGAAAGGAAGAAAAAAACCCATCCTGCAGGATTTGCAACATCAGCTAGCAGGCGAGAGAAATCCAGAATCCCATTGAGCTTGGGGGGATTTCTGCACACTTATATGAACATTTGTTGCAACAACCAGCACTCACCTAAGGACATGATATAAATCCCAAGGTAGTAATAATAACAACTCAATCCCTAGCAGTTTTTTTTTTTTTTCCTGCAAGATACTTGTAAGAAGGAACATGTAGTCTGTGGACAGAGTTTAGAACATGATTTTTGTCTCTGCAATGCTTACTAGGTAACAGATGATATTTTACCTTTAGAGATTAAAAATAAAGCTGTGGTAAAATCAGACCATCATGCAATAATAACTGATGGTGGCAGCTGAGATTCCAGGAGCATCTGCAGCTACAAATACTCAGCTGGGACTCCTTCAGGCTTCTATGTATCACCTGGGCTTCTGTTATCTCCTTGGGAATTGAACTAAACAGCACATGGGCGCCATGACTTCTGAATGCTTGATAAAGGAAGTTAAAAATAAAGCTAAGGAAAAATCCAACCAGTATAATTGATATTGTAAAACCTCCTCTACTGAGCTTGATAATGACTTAACAAGGGCATGCATAAAAGACAAAGAAAGAAGACATTAGAACAGCTAACCCATTTGTTACCTGAGAGTTTTCTTCAATGATAATGAGAATATTGGGAGACATAATCAGGTGCATTGTGTTTGAAGAGCTGCTTCTCAAAGTTGTCTCCAGGATGGATTGGCAGGGAGTATTAGGGAGCAGGTATACTGATAAGACAATATGAAGAACACGGGAGGACCATTTGGTGGGAGTGAAAAGGGTTGTAACTGTCTAAGGAGCTAGGATGTAAAACTACAGAAAGCAATGCCAATTTGTAAGAAATCATATCATTTGGCATATAATCAGTGACAACTGGAACCTTAGTTACAGAAAAAAGTGTACAGGACAGAAAAATTCTTACAGACATGCAAGTAAATAAACAAAGAGAGCTGGCTAAAGTACTGTGGACTTATCTAATAAGGAAAAACTTGATTTGGATGGAGAAAGAACGAAAATGGAAGTTACAGAAAGACAGAGGTCTAAATCAAACTGTGTCTGTATTTCTGGATTTGTCCTATACACTTCTGATAACATGCAATTCTCCCAAGGCTTCTGCTGGATCCTTTCTTGAAGAAGCTGATGCATCTAGTAGGCACAGATCAGTGTTATTGGGTGGGGGGTCACAAATGGAGCAATGGGGAATACAAGTATTTGACTATAAAAGTGGAGTATTTCATTCTTGTTTTGGTCCTTAAGGCTGATCACAGTAGGTATGGAGTTTACAGAGTATATGGATTACACTGTCTGCCATTTTACAAAGTGCCACCAAAAATACGTTAATAGGAAAGGTGTTACCAAGCACAACCACAGGCCGGGCAGAAAATAGGTTGAGAGCAGACCTGAGAAGGACTTTACGTGTTGGTTGACAAGAAGCTCAGCATGAGCTGGCAGTGTGTGCTCACAGCCCAGAAAGCCAGCTGAATCCTGGGCTGCATCAAAAGGAGTGTGACCAGCAGGTCAAAGGAGGTGATCATGCCCCTCTGCCCTGCTCTCGTGAGACCTCACTTGGAGTATTGTGTGCAGTTCTGGTGTCCTCAACATAAAAAGGACATGGAGCTGTTGGAACAAGTCCAGAGAAGGGCTGTGAAGGTTATACGAGGGGTGGAGCACCTCTGCTATGGAGACAGGTTGGGAGAGTTGGGCTTGTTCAGCCTGGAGAAGAGAAGGGTCTGGGGAGACCCTAGAGCAGCCTCTTGGTACCTAACAGGGGCCTAGAAGATATCTGGAGAGGGACTTTTTACAAGGGCAGGTAGTGACAGGAATGGCTTTAAGATGACAGAGGGAAGATTTAGATTAGACATTAGAAATGCATTTTTCACTATGAGGGTGGTAATATACTGGCACAGGTTGCCCAGAGAAGCTGTGGCTGCCTCATTCCTGACAGTGTTTAAGGTCAGGTTGGATGGAGCTTTGAGCAGCCTGATCTAGTGGAAGGTGTCCTTGCCCCTGGCAGGGGGCTTTAAACTAGATGATCTTTAAGATCCTTTCCAACTCTCACTGTTCCATGATTCTATGAAATGATGAGAAGAAATAAACTTTGCTGATAGTATGCAACAGCAAAGTGTGCTTTGTGAAAGGATTTGGTAGCCCAGCCACTAAGGGATGAAAGACTGGCGACAGTTGCTCATACACTGATGAAACATAGCATGGCAGTTTGGCCCTGCAAGCTGTGTGTTCTGGCAGAAGAATCCAAATGGTTGTTATAAGTCAAAGCTTCAGACATCTTCAGACAAGTATGAACTAGGGTCTGTCCTGTGAGTAATGGAAGGGCTATACTGTGTAAATCAAATCGGTAGTCCATGCTTAGAGTTCTGATCAGAGAAGAACAACAAATCTGTGTTACAAAGGTCCCTGTGACATCTTTTTATGTGTTAGTACTCAGCCCTCAACAATCCAATACTGTTTTGATAAAATTATTTTTGGATTCATGCTTCCCGAGAAACTTTCATATTTATCAAAACCTTTATCAAGGATCTTTGCATCTGCACAGGTGCCAGATGCAAAGGACTTTTATGTCAGTGACTTGGGACAGTATTTCAAGAGAAGTTAGCACAAACATGTCAAACACAGGATAACAAAACCCAAAAAAACCAAACCAAAATAAAAAGATAATAATATGTACATCTGAGAAAAAAAGAAACAAGCAAACAAAACTCCACCAGAAAGGTGCAACTATGAGACTAAATACTGGAAGACTTCAGCACAGTATGTGACCAGCTAATGGGCCTGGCCCATAATTGTAGTCCATCTAAAAGCAGAGCCCTGGGAATGACTACAGCATTCAGAGTCTTTGTAGATGATGGATTCCTGGTTTTCTGGGAGTTTCTACGATACTGAAACTTGTGTTACTGGTTAGATTCTTGTAAATGTAAACATAGAAAAAGCCTTTGATAATCAGTGCAAGCAGCTACAGGGATGTATGTGTCTTTATAAATGTGCCTTCGTAAATGTGTCTTTTTTTAAATATAATATAGAAAAATTAAGTCCTACCAGTACATGTAGCAGCTCTCATTTGCAGTGTCTCAACATACCTCTCCCTGGCTCTGCCTCCTGACTTCAGCCTCTAGGGCAGATGTTCAGTACTGCAATTACTTTTGAAATGACATTCCTATAACCTTACTCCTTAAGTGAATAGTGTGGAGTAGAGTATGGAGGGATATTTTTAGGTGTCTTACTTTAACAGTTGCTATTTACGGTCTTTTACAAATTGATTGCTCCATTGATGCACATAGTGCACCTACCTTCCCTAAGACCTTACAGGTTAGCAACAAATATTTAATGTGACAGAGAATCAAGAGTGGTAATTGAACCTGTATTCTATTCTCCCTTGGCTATACTGTAAGTGGGTGGCACTGGCTGAAGAAAAGGTTGAGATGCTCAACTGGGAAACATACTGTAGATCCATTGCTGCTGCAGGTTATTGTTTCATCATAGATGCTGCTGAATGACAGGGCACAATTCATGGGCTGAAGCATGGATTTCTAGCCTATCTGGTGATTAGGAAAGATATCCTAGGGCATCTTATAATGGCATGCAACACCTACGTCACAGTAAGCCTTTAATGTCCCTAACTTGGAGGCAATTTTATACCAAGCATCTTGGTGCTTTCTGGCCCTCTTTTCACAGAATCTTGAGTATTTCATCCTTTTATGCTTATCTGGAAATAATTATCTCCAAAACAATACAAACAAGTAAGCACACAGACAAGAATACCACTCGGGTGTCTGTAATTGAGACCTTAGGCATAACTGTTTATCTGTGGAGGATAAAACATAGCTATTTATCTGTGTTAACCTTTGTCTACTTTCTTAGTCACATGGAACGGCTTATTAAGAAAGAAAGGGTGATGTATAGGTGTAACAGCAATTCTGAGGTTTGTGAAATCACGCTGTCACTGTTTCATTTAACCCAATGAGGTCAGAGACTTCTAATTAAATTCAGTGAATTTTACATCAAGCATTCAGTCTGCATTCTTGGTTGTCATAAACACAGTTGATATTTGTTATTGTTTATGCTGAAGTACTTTTCTGAGTGTGTTTGGGTTTTGTGCAAATACAGGAAGAAACAGACTTATTGCTATGGGAATGAAATGTGCCTTCCTAACTCGGAAAAATAATCCCTCTGACAGCCAGACTTGGTAAGCGTTACCAAGTTTCAACCATTGCTCATATCTGACTGTAATTTGCTGTGGAGCATTCTGCTATAGCTTTCTATAAGGAGCAATATGAAAATTGCACTGAATCATATTCAGGAGTGAGAATAAAGGGGGAGGATATGGGGCATCACCACCTCCACAGGCTCAGCAAGACGAGGCAACCACCGCTCCCTGCTGGCGGGGGCCAGTGCAGTGAGAGCTCCCTCTTCCGTTCTGATAGCTTTCATCACCGGCAATATCCTCCGTTTAACACGAAGCAATGGCTCCCTGCTAGATTTTGTCATTGCCCTACTTAACTTCCATTTCCATTCTAAATGAACATTATACCGTTGTATTCTTTTGCTGCTTGTTATTGTTTTTTATTGTGGCAATGCCGGGGCTTTCCATTGACAAACACAAAAATCCATACCTCTGCTACTGAAACAAATCTAAATAATCTGACTGCAAATAAGATAGTCATCAAGGCACCATTTAAATTAAATGAAAACCAAACAGGAATGCACAACGTACTAAGACCAGCCTTCTCTCTTTATGGCCAGTTGCAAGGTGGTATCATTGGCACTTGCAGTCTCAGTGAAGTTTTGTTTAAAATGCCATGAGTTTTTGTAAACATGGAAAATACTTCTTGGAATTATTTATACATGAGACTATTTTTCAGTTAAAGAATTAATTTACTTATTTCATTTCAATATGCTCACAAGGTAAGTCTGAAACTTCTCTGAAAAAGTCCAAGCATAAGCATGATCTTGTAACACTTGGCTTTCAAATACAATAAAGAATAATTTTGATAAGGACTGTTTATATTGGAAATTGTGTTACTGTCCCCCATTAATATGCCTCTTTCTGTGGCATTATCCTTCTCTTTTCCCCCAGGTTACTGGTTCATCTACTTAAGTCTTTGAGTTAAGAACAGTCATTTGCTAAATGCTTTTACAGCCCATAGCACAGGAGGGTCCTGACCTGACTGGTCTTCGGCCTTAGAATATTTTAAAGGAATTTGTTACTTATTATTCTTGTGTGTAATATATTATGGAAGATTTCCATTGCTCTCGGGTTTTATCAAAGGTTATTTTTTATCCCACTTTAATATGTCTTAGTTGCCCTCAGAGTGTCAGGTTTACAGTACGGTATCTTCTGCAATACAATCTTGATATAGATTACATAGCATAATGATTGGGTTACAGTTAAGACACAAGGAAATAGCATAACATTTTGAAGTCTTGCAGTGGCAGCACGAATGACACACCGTGATGACATTTTCCTTTTGTTTGGACTCTGCTGGACAGCAAACATCTGAAACAAAAATCCTGTATTTGTCTTTAGACAGTTACAGCACTAGCAGCAGTGCATGCTCCTCTGAGTTTGTCTTCCTTCAATTCTGACCAAGGATGAGTGAGCACCATTTTGAATATGAAGGCACTTCAATTTTCATGCTCATTCGATCCTTATTCAATCCTGGACCTCTAGTGAGACTATGCTAGTAAAACTGCCACATATAAAAATGGCTTTATGACACACATTTATTCTCAAAAAGTCCAGCTGCAATAATAACTGATGTGTCTGCATAAAATATATTTGTGTGAGACTGAGAGAGATAGAGAGTGTATGCATTTCAGGGGGATTCAAGTGAAATAGTGGGGACAGACAAGTTATTTGAATATTTGTCCCTCTGCGTTAGAAAATTCTGGACTGTGCAACCACTGATTTTTCTGCCTTCCCACAGTGTTTTAGTCTAAGCCACTGCAAAATTCTCTGAACACTCAAGCTGACCAAATCCCTTCAGGTCTCTAGGAGCTCACTGTCTTGGATTTTTACATCTACAAATTAGTGAGAAATTCTTTTTCATTTAGTAGTATTGTCTCTCAATTTGAACTTATTCTGCACCAGAGAAAATGTGTTTGGAATTTCTTATGGGCAATTTACTGATAAAAAAGTTGGTAAGATTTCAGAAGTTTCTATCCTAAATTTCCAGGTAGGATGGCAGGCAACGTAAGAGTCATGATCCTTTCTGGGAGCAGATCTTGACCACACTGGATATTTAAGGTTTCATTGCATCTAAAAGAAAAAAGGAAAAAAAAAACAAAACTCAAACAACTAAAAGGAGCTCCTGCTTTTCAAGTTTCAAATCTTATTAATTTACAACTGTGAAAGTCACTTTTAGCTCAGTTTTCTCTACATACAAAGCTGACATGGCTGCACATCTTTTTTGGCAGTCCTCTTTCAACATCAATTTTTAATCCAGTAACAGTCTTCAATTAAATTTGTCAGAATTCCCAAGGATGTAAGTTGTTACAGGTTTTATGAACTTCATGTCTAGGTAGAAGATGGACACCTTGCTGGTGCTGACGCCAAGGGAAGGAAAGCCAGCCTGTGTGGGATCTGGTGTTTGGAAGTACATGTGCCCACTACCTGGCTAACCAGCCAACAACTACCAGCCAGTCTTTGCAGACTTTTCTTCACCTGACAGCATAAATAAAGTATAGATAAGGGGCACAGGAGGGAGTTGATGAGCTGGTGGATACATCAGAGAGGTTACACGGGAGGTGAGCTAATGATCTGAAAAGAATAAGAGGATGTTATGGTGGAAGGCAGTAAGATCAGGGAGAGGCAACTACAGGTACAACAGAGGAATTTGTGTAAGAGGAAACACAGGTAGCAGGGGTGATTTTGGAGAAGATGTAGGACGCAAGTTTATAGGAAGCAAAGCTGCCTTACTATTCTTGTTACAACCTGCTTACTGTAAATGTAATTGCTTGTAGACAATAAAAGACCATAATTGTAAATTACACAATGTAATGCATAAACTGTAGTTTATATATAGTATGAGACAATATACTCCCTGTTAACAGGCTTGAAGTTTAATGTCTTACTAGATTATCATGCCAATAATGAAGTTTCTTTATTTAAAAGAGATACATTATGCGAAAAACAATCATAGCAGCGGTATTTAAGAAGTTATCCACTCTGCAGTTTTCCCATATTTCCAAGCTGTTAGTTGTTTTAAAAGAACCTATAATTACATTAAATACTTCCCATTGTTCAAAAGCTAGAATTGCTTTGCTTTCCACTAGGTTATTATCCTGCAGTAAACCTGGGTGAGGTGTTCAGTGTAATCACAAATAGAAAATGGCCTAGTCAACATTATCTCATTAAAATGATGACCGCACAGCAGAAAACACTGAAAATCATTCCCTTTTTATATAACTATTGAAGATATTCATTTACTTATAACTCCACACCGATGTCATAAATTTAGGCAGTGCACCTGGATTTTCCTTTCTGTAGCTCAGGATAAACACTTTGTCTCATTAAAAGTAACTGATTTTGCCGATAGGACTAGATCCCTTTACCGGTAAAATACTGGCAGCTTTAAGGAAGAAGACAGTATGTTCAGACTATGAGACTCTCTAAGGAAGACTATCATCTGACTCCCAGTTCTCTCCACCCCATCTTGACTGTTGGCTTGCTTATCTAGGTAATATCATATTTGCAAAGGAACCCAAAAAAAGCAAGTAACCTCAAAAGCAGGAAAGCTACTATGGTCAACAGCAACTGAATGTTTAAACCACTGGAAATCCAAGATGCACAAGTTCAGAATAAAATGGAGAATTTCCATCTCCAGTCTAATTTCTGTGGGAATGTGCTGCAGCCAGTGCTGGCGATTTACCAGGGGCGATTTACCAGAATGATAGGAAGAAAAGTTAGATTAGTGAGTGAGCTCCTAGCAAGGAGTCTAGGTATATGGCTATATATGTCTTATCAACAGGGATCAAAGAAGCGGGTAATCTCTTTCTTACTCAGAAGACAATGGTGAATATTGAGGGATATTCTCATTGGATGCCAGCCCACAGACTTCCTCTGGAAACCAGCAGCTGTAAGAAAATGAGAGTGTTCATAAAAATAGCTAAGGAGAGAGCAGGAAGATCAGGGCAGTCAGTCTCAACAACAGAAACAGAAATAAATGTCATGGAGGAATGAAGAAGACTCTCCTCCCTGTGTAATGGTGCTAGCATGAGGAAAGGAAATGAACAAATTATGTATTTAAGACAGTGATAAAATGAAACATATTTGGGAGAAGAAGACACTGCCTTTAAACCCTGTGCTCATTGTTTTATTCTTTAGTCTTAATATGAGAGCAATAAAAATGACATTGCATACAGCAGGTAATATTTTCCTAGAATACACTAGTGCAGAGTCTTTGTTCATAGCTGCATAACTGATTATACAACTTTGTTTCCTCAGTGTTAAGAAAAGGCTGTTATAAGTTAGGGAACTTGGTGGATCATAAAGATGTATACTTTATGGTTAGACAGAAAATACCATCTTCTAGAGGAATATCTCATACTAGATATACCACTTGGGTTCTCAGAATACAGCCTTACACTGGGTCTTGTGTAAAGGATTAAATTAAAAATGTTTTCTAGTCACCACAATACGGATGTATTCAAATTGGAGGTACAAATGAAAGCATTTTGGTGTACGTCTATGGAGCCAAAGTGAGGCAGGCTTATAGCACTATTCAGCAAAGTTCATGTTAAAAAAACCTTTTAATCTGTGACCTTTCCTTTAGAATTTCCGTGATAACATTTGGGGATATCACATTAAGTTTCTTAGTATAAAATTGAACACTGAACAGACTTTTACAGAGATTATGGTGCTAGAGGGATATTTAATGGTGAAATCACTGACTGTAGTACTCATTTCTGAGAGCAAAGGTCTGAAATGAAATGAATCTGGTGATCTTAGATTAGTCCTTGGTGGGCAGAGGTCCATGTCTGAAGTCAGCTACATGTATAATTAGGTATAATTTTTACATCTGTTCAATAGAGGTTAATTGAACTATCATAATAATTGAATTCCAGTACTTCTGATTTTTCTATTTGAAGTGTTCCTGTGAGATCATAGCCAAGTATTCATCATCTAACACATTTGTAGGAAATTCCTGTTGCATTTGGTATTTGGTTTGTGGGTTAAGGCAGGGCACTGACATTTTTCAAACATCTGAGCACAAATACACATCCAATCTTCCAAAATAAACAGCCAAAAGAAAGCAAAATACAAGCTACACATACATGGATTCTATACTGAAAATTTCTCATAACTTAAAGAAACAGACAAAAGCAGATTGGTTACCACCTGACAAAGCTGGAAAGATCTAATAGTCTTACCCTTGTGTTCTGCAAGAATTCCACTCTTCTTGTGGTGGTATGTTAAATTTAGAATCTATTATAAGTATTCAGTAAGTAAATACTGTGCATTGATTTTGAGCCTGGAATAACACAGCTTTATTTTCTTTCTACAGTCACAGGTGTGCAAGCACTGACAAAAGCATATGCATGAATGCTGTGTATATTTAGTTTTCTGTGCATGTAAGCAGTTATACACATTTTACAAGGCTACTGCTCACTCATTCAGAAAACTAACAGGTTTTCCTTTACCACTTCCTTATGAAAAAAGAAGTAGACAGGCACCATGATGAACTGCATCCAATTATACATTCACCTGGGATCCAACATTATTGGATTATTTTTGGCTCACTACACTTGTCAGACCCACTCTTTAAAGTTTTAAGGAAACAGCGTTTGCTTTTCATTTACTGAGCTTAGCATTTATGAAAACTACAGACTTTTGATATTGAAGCTCTCTGTGCATTGAAACAGGCAAGCTACTGAATAAGTTTTTTCACAGAATAGGAAAGGCATTTTCCACTCCCTTATAACCATAGGATTCTCAGGTAGGACTGCCCACAGAGGTGTCAGAGATGGTCAGCATGTGCAGTTTCACCAGAACTCTTTCAGAACTCTAGCATGGGAGTTATGAGAGTTGCTGTCCCTCTGGGTAGCCCAGCGTATAGTGGGAAATAGAGGCAAGGCACAAACATATCACCATTAAAAATTTACCATTTAATTTTTTTATTCCATTATTTCTCTCCAACTATTGATATTTTTTTGCTTATAAGTTATTTCTTTTTGTTTACTAAAAGTACAAGTATCTGAAGAAAGTTTGGTTCTTAATCCATTTTGCTTTCAACTACAAAATAATTTTTTGAAGAAAGTCTCATTACCAACCTATTAGAAACTGGACTGGTGTTGGTAACCAATTTAACAAGAATCTGTAACTAGGCATCTCATAAACTTTTAGACTCAGGCTGGTAGGAATAAATCCAGTGCTGTTTCTGTTTGAACAAGTGGAGTTAAGAGTAGTGCAAAGTTTCAACAGTGCAGGGGATGCAGGACTGATCTCTACAAGCACACTTAACATTTTTTTGCAAGTCAATCCCATTAACAAATTTTAGTGATGCAATGAAGTTCACTGTCTGTTAAGTAATTGTGAATCATAAAGTCTCCATTTGTGTGGTATAAATCAACATAACTATTCAACAATTAAATCTACAATGAATATACTTTTTAAATTGCCAAGCATTATGTTTCATTTTACAAGCTTGCACATGCATTTTTTATAGCTTACTGTCATGTAATGCTTTATAAATGATACTTTATAAACAACAGCTGTATAATCTTAGAAATATTCATCAAGAGGCACATGTATACATGGTAAATCACTTTTGACTTGCACAGTGCTGGTGGCTGGCATATAATCTTCTAACTGCTTGCATGTGGAACGTAATACAACATGGCACTATGCTTCTTTGAGACCAAAATACGTTCAGAAAACATACTTGGGTATTCAGTTGCAAGCAAGAATGAAAAACATTTGTCAAGTGCACAGTTCCAATGTGTAAATCTCATAGTGGATGTTATATCTGTGGGACACCACTATGCGTATTTTGCATACTGTTTATTTTTAAACTGGACTTCATTACACTAATTTTCACAGTTTATTGGCACTGAAAACTAAAGATGAGTGAAGATGTGGTATTAGGGGTTAGGTCTGCTATCCCAAAACTTACAACAAGCTGCAACTCCTATATTTCTCGCAGCTGTTACGAGTTCTACTTAATTACTTAGATTATGTCACAGTTTATTTCCTATCTGTTATACACAGTTCAGCTTTCAAAAAAGTCCTTGTGAGGCAGAATATAGGATAAAAGTGTTCATCTCTTCTTTCAGATTCTTCTGTACAACTTCAGCAGAGCCAGATACCATAGTCCATATGTCACAGCAAGTTTTGGGGAGGAAGAGATAGTGAGAGAAAGGTATCATTCACATACTGATGGCAACCCAGTCCTGTGGCTGTTATGCAGCAGTTGGACAAATGAACTGAAGCACACTGTGATTGCTACCTTTGGGCTCTTTGCTGAATTGAATTGCTTATTATTGCAGCCTCACCTCTGTTTTATTGAGACAGTGCAGTTTAACGTTCACACTATACTGTTGCAAGCACTGTTCAAGAAGCACCATGGTATATCCCTTATTTAGGGTCTTCTGAGAAAGCCAGAGTCTGAGGTACAAACTGTATCTGGTCTACTCACATAGTAATTTCCATGACACAGGTTATCTTGTTCAGTTTGGGTTTTTTTATATTGTGGACAGGATTCCCCTCACCTTATCATGTAAAATACACCAAATGTTAACCCCTCAGCTAGGCTTCCTCTACTGCCCAATGGAGAAAAACAGGTCAATTAAGAGTCCAGTTAATCCCATCCTAAATAGTAAAAGTGGATGAATCTGCCCATGAAGGGTTCTATCCCTCTCTGTAAACTCTAGAGGCAGCCTAAAAAGTTTCCTTAGAGTGGAAACATACATTTTATAAGACAGCATGAAGTATGATCAGTGCAGCCAGCTGTGCCCCTCATACATAGCCTTTGTGCAGAACCCCCACCTCAACTGCCCTTAACTACAGCACACATCAGTTTTGTGTGCACGTGGTAAAATGTAGCCCAGCTGTGCAAAACAGATATAGTTCAGAAAAACAGCCTGCTTTACCTGGTCTATTATGTCCACCTGAAATGAAGAACTTGATCGATAAGTGGGAGAACAGCTTTCATGTGCATTACATGAATGATACAAAACTTTTTTTCAGCATAAGCCTACAGGATCTGGAGCTGCCTGAGGAAGATGCACTTGAACAAGGTTTCTACCAGTTTGCATCCATGAGATGCAACCTATTGGAATTTGCTGCCTCTGCAGTTCTGCATTTGTGTCTGTGTTACGCCAAAACATCTCAGATTTTTGACAGAAGTTAAAAGATTTTCTTTATATCCTCTTGTTTCCACCCTGGCTAGAGGAAAAGCTGGAGCTTTTATTCTCTTATGGAGGCAGAATTTAAGTTGGAGCTTTCAACAAAGGAAATGCTGCAGAGAAAGCCTCCTGGCAGCCAAATTGGGAAGAACTTTAGGACAAGGGAAAAACTGCATACGTCTGAGACAAATGGCAGTTTTCCTCATATATTAAATCTGAATTTGGAAATATGACTCACATAAGAAAACAAATTTGGTAGCTTTGTTTCTCTCTCATTAGTATTTATTATTAGGAAATGTAGAAGATATATTTTCTTAGCAATTTTCTTTCAGACTTGAGGAATTTCAGTAAATTCATTGACACCTTGTCTGTTGTGTTGGCATGTCTGGTTTCATCTGTGCATTGTGTCCATGTCTGTTTGTAAACAGGTACAGAACTGCTACCCCTGTAACCTATTTTAGGCCTTTTTAAACCTATGTGACATTCTCAACAGTTTCACTACTCTTAAACATTTCTGTGACATATACAAATAAAGACTGGATCTGCTAAATCCAATCTAAGAACAAAGGAGCTGTTATCACTCAACACTTTCCTTAAGTGAGAGCAAGTAGTAAAAGGGAACCCACAAAATTAAAATGTTTCTTCACTTAGGAACATAATAAATATATATTTTGAAATCATCAAAGAAAAAGGCAAGTATTGATGACTTAAATTTACAGCTTAGTTCACTATGAATGTCACCCTGGTGACAACCTACAACAAAAAAGCTTTATAGGATATATTACTGCCAATTAATTCTTATCTATGCAAGTCCTTACCTTCTAGGTAATATGAAGGTTTCCAACAGAAGGCAGTGACAGATACTTGAGCAAAGCATGTAGAGGTATCTTTTTGCCTTCTATATTATTCCAGCTTTTGTTGGTTGTTTAAATTTCCTGAAACAGAGGCAGCATCTGTAGAATTGTGTTTGAAATTCATTAATGAACCTCTCTTCCAGGGACTCATCTGATTCTTTTACTGATTCATTTTAATTTTGGTCTCCACCCTGAAGCAATGCATTCCACAATTATATGGCATATAAAAGCACTTTCTTTTATTTGTTTTAAAACTGCTGCAATCTGAATGTTCTCTATTTCTTCATATTTGAAAAACAGTGAATAACAATTCACTACCCATATACTTTTGACATAACTTTTTATTTTGTAAATCTCCATTTTTTTTAACCTAATCTGCTCAGTAGCTTTTCTGCCAAAATTATTGCCAACTTTGCCTCTGTTTAGTTCTACTGAACGCTTTTTGAAATAGGGTCACCAGAGATGCATGCAGAGTTAAATCTATTACACGTCTGAGTTTTCTTAAGATGTTTTCTGATTTGTTCTCAGTTCCTCTCCTAAAAAGGCCTAACACTCTAATTGCCATCAGTGATGGCATCACCTGGTGGATGATTTTGTAGAATGAACCTCAGTAATAGTCAAATCCCTGTCCAGGATGGAGATAGTTTCTTCAGAGTCCATTCTTTTTATAATCAAGACTGTATTAATCCGAATGCATTACCCTGCGCTTACTGATGCTGAACTTCCTTTGCCATTTTATTCCACTGTCCTTTCCCGTGAGCTCTGGAAGTCCCTGCTGTCTTACATTCCAGGAAGCCCCTCTGCCAGGTAGCACAGGAGAACAATGAAGAGTACAGATCCAACTACTGGTCTGAAGGGACCTGTTGGTTGAGAAAGTTGACCACTTACATCTATACTTTGTCATCTGCCTTTTAGTCATTACTAATCTGTGGGAACCTCTTCCTGTTAATCCTGTGGTAATTTAATTTATAGGAGCCTTTAGTGAGGGAATGTATCAAAAGCCTTTTTAAAATCCAAGTATGCTATAGCACATATATATGCTACATATACATATATAGAGATCACTTATCTACATGCTTCTTGACAGTTTTTAAAAACTCAAATGCATTTCTAAAGAAGATCTTCCCTCAGTAGAGACTGTGTATTATGCAATGTATTCTGTTTGTCCAGGTGTCTATTAATCTCATCTTTTACTACAGTTTTACTATTTTGTCTGTACAGAAACCAGACTTGCAGTCTATAGCTCCAAGATCTCTCTGGAGTTCTCCATAAAGATTGGTGTCACATTTCCCACCTTCTGTTCCTCTGGCAATAGGTTAGATGCCACTGTTAGTATTTTAGCGATTTTATATTTGGATTCTGTTATAAATCTTCTGTGAATACCATCTGTTCCTGGAGATTTCTTACCATTCAGTGTGTCAATTTGCTCTAAAGCCTTTTCTATTGACACTTGAATTTGAGCCAGTTCCTCAGCCTTATCTCCCATAAGGAATGACTGATATCAGAACCTTATTCTCTTCTGTAATGAACACTGATGCAATAAATTAATTTAGCTTTCCTGCATAGCCTCATCTTCCTTGAATGTTCCTTTTATACCCTGATTGCCTATTGGTCCCATCTGACTCTGTCAGGCTTTCTGGTAATGATATGTTTGAAAAAAGTTTTATTAATAGGTTACCTGTCCTTACTGTTACTCCTTCAAATCCCTTCTGGCCTGTCATATGGCATCTCTGCATTTAGCTTGCTACCATTTATACTCCTTTCTATTCTGTTTGTTTGGATGTAGCTCCTAAACTTCACTTCTTCTAGCTTTCACTGATCTACTAGTTAACATAGATCAGGTGCTTTTTTACTCCTAATTTATATTTTTAATGATAGCATGAATTTTCTCTGTATCTGTATCTCTAATGTGGAAACTCTGTAAGTATTTTACCCCACTGATTGTTCCTCTTAATTTTTTGTTTCACTATTTCATATTGTTACTATTTTTAAAGAATTTTTTGTCATGGCAAATTAGGGGTCTTTTTCCTTCCTTTTTCATTTAATTTTGGGACCATTTTCATTTGACCACTGTTAAGCTACTCTGCATGGGTATGTATGTGTCTGTTCCCTGGGCAGCTACTCCAAAAACCAGACATTTCTGATGATTAGAAAGGTTCTGACAGAAAAAAATGCACCCAGAAGTAAAATCATTTTAGGTAAATTAATATATTTTCAAAAAGTGAATATATTTTCAAACCCAAACCATCTAGATCAGCCCTTCCTACCTAAAGTTACAGTAATTTTATATGATATTGACTGTATTATCTACTATGTAAGTACCAATATTCAAATTCTAAGCTCGATCTTACTCTGCTTTTTTTTTTTTTCTTAACCCAGTGTAACTATGATAAGTTCAATAGATTTGCTTTACTGGTTTATACTGAAGTAGAAGTAAGATCAGAAGCAGATCTTAAATCTGTAGATATGCCTAAAAGAGATACTATATTTTGTTTCAGTTGCAGGCATGTGCACTGTGTGATCATTTTTAACCAGCTTTTTATTCCACCTGCTTTCCTTCTTCATAGTTGTTTTAAAATTTATGGCTTACATGATTTATTTTTCAGTGATACTGCCACTGATGCTGAAGAACTCTACAAATCTTCTGGGTAGCTAACTTTCACCTTCCATGCTAATTTGTGTAGTTGTGGAGGAATTTGGCCATAAATCACCAATAACACCGCTATCTTAGCAAAACCAAATGTCATCCATTCATTCCACTTCCGGTCTCAACACAGTCAAAATGCCAAGGGGTGAACAGGAGATGAGTGTAAGTGCTGTACAGCGGTGAATTTCATTTTTCCATTTGTCATATCTTGTCAACTCATACTCTTCAACTTCTTTCCACTTAGGATGTAAGCAGGAATAGCTGTCAATATAATCTTCAGGACATCTACAAACAAATTTAATCAGCTGTACACAAGGGTGACTAACAAACTCCAAAGAGAATCAAGAGTCTTCTCTGGAAGTAGAAGAGATCTCAGTGTTTTGCTCAGGAGTTTATCTGCGTCGTGGCCCTGAAGCCCTGTACTAAGTGCTTTTTTTCTGATGTTTTGCACCAGTGGACACAAATCTCCATATTTTACCAGGAATCCCATTCAATATCAGAAGCATCACAGTACCATGGATTTCTGCACAGAAAAAGTTCTGAACCTTGTGGAGTTATCAGAGAAATTTCAAATTAGAGAAGTTTTAAGGTCTGGCTATTCTAAGTTTTTAAGAAAATCTATAGAGTGGAAATATGAGAATGGTAGTAACAGATTATGGAACTTGTCTCCATATTAAAAGCATATGTAATTCCAGTAGTTTCTGTCATTTGGTCACTTGTGTAATGTGAAAGTTATTTTCTTATAGAGGTAAGTATATTTAGTTAGCTTATATCTAAAACTCTAAAAGGAAATTGCTGTGGAGCCTTATTGTAACAGAATTGGTCTTGTTCAGAGTCAGGAAGGCAACTCTTACGTTTCTGTGCTAAGTCAGCTTTGGTCGTAAATGTTCAGGAGTTAGAAGGCAAGACGATGCTTTTCTTACTGAATATTTTGTTGCAATAGAGAGAAATCTACACTCTTATTTCTTATCTGTGACAGCTAGTGGCACAAAGTTCTGGCAAGCTAAAGGTGATAAAAGCCAGCTCTGATTATGTCTCTTTCTTGACATCAAGTGGTTGTGTGCTTCTGTCATTCTAAGTATATCCATCCAACTCATGAATCATAATCTATCAGAGGTCGCTTTTATCTTTCAGATTCCAGTGATAACTGTTCTGTACCTCTGCTTCCTGCTCTTACACCTAGTAGAAATCTTATGTGCAGTTGTTAAACTATTCAACTGCTCACTTGTTTTTTACATGTGTAATTAAATTTAAATGACTAATAACAAAAACCTTCCTGAAATTTCATTTTATGTCTGTAAGGAAGAGTTAATGACTGTGTTTTCTCTACCAAAAGCTTTGTCCAGTGTCAGGACAAGTTATAACTATTTTTGCTTCTTTGTTTGAGGGTACATTTCTTGGACTGTATTCTGTCCTTTCTTTTTTTTCCTCTCCTTCTTATAATGAAGAAGTGTTTCCATTTAGTTTAGCTTACTGCTAGTGTAATGTAGCACTGGCAGCTAACAGAATTAGGCAAAATAAAGACAAAATTATCAGATTGCTTCTTTTTAATCTTCCATGCCCCCTATTATTGCCATTTCTCTTTTCAAGAGAAGGGACTCCAAGACTTTAGCTTCATTTAATGCCTATTCATTTGTTTATGCTCCCTATCAAGAAGAGCTTTTTCCTAACCAAGTGTGACATCCCTGCTTTATGGGTGCTACAGAAAATAAATTCTTGATTTTTGTATTTTATTACAGCTCTCCTTCCTCAGCCCACTATGAATAACACAGTTTCTCTCTAGTGATGCATTCTTTCTCTAGTTTCTAAAATCTTGGTCTTGTGCACAGCAGTTTTAACAATATGTACAAGTATTATGACTATTGTATTTTATCAGAGGTAGAACGTTATGTGAGGAAGGGGCTGCTTGTAAAAGAAATTATAGTGCGTAGTGCTTTGGCTTTATATCCTGCAGGTAAACTGACTGATATTTTAATTTCCTTGGACTCTTTTGAAAGCTCTCTAAATGAAGGTTCTGAAGAAAATATATAACTTTGGTTATCATGCTTTATGGTTATTACTGTGTACACATTAAATGTGAATTAATGCAATAAAACAATATATTTCACATAAAAAATACTGTGAATTTCACTGCTGTTGCTGACATGGCACATGTATCAATGTAATTATGGGTTACAAATCCTTGGTAAGAGAAGCAGCATCAGAGTTTTTGAAGTTCCCCCATTATGGGAATTCAGAAAAAATGCTGCAGCTTGTATTTAATTCGTCTTGTCTGGTAGGCCTTTCAAAAAAGCAACCTTGATGCTGGATGTATCTTTAGTTTGATGACAGTCAGAGTAAATAAGCATGTGGAGCATACTAGTGCCAATGAAAATGTTGGGGCTTGTTCCACCCTAAATTATTTTGATGGTGTGAAACCGTTATAGACAACTGAACAGAAGAGCTCTGAGGCATTTTGCCTCTCCCAGGTAGTTACAGGCCTAACACAGCAGGGAGCTCTCTGTTTAGTACCCATTACATTTGCTTCCACTCCACATATTTGTCTCAGGATGCCTGAAGCACGTTACTTTAATAAATCATTGATCAAAAATGTTTCTTTTTACGCATTTACACAGAACAGTGAATCTGTAAAACCCTATATTCTGAAGATAGCAAATAGCAGAATTAGATGTGCCCATACCTGTATCTCTTAGGACTTGGACAAATGACTGAGTTATGATGATTTAACTGCTGAGTATGTGACTATATGCATCTCCTTAGCCTGCAGAGAGGTTTAAGGTAGCACATTTTACTTCACGCTTCCCACGAGTGAGAAGTATGCAGATAGTCAGTTACCATGGCTCAACTGGGATAATATCATCTCAACCAGTTGACATAATTCAGTTGTGCATCTGAGCCTGTGACAGAATTATTTATTATGTTAACATATTGTTTGTTCTATTGTGTTCTTCATTCATTGCTAGTAGAGAATGAATATGGTCTTCCTACCTTTACACTTCACAGATATCCTGTCTAAATACAAATTTTGTTGTGTGGGACACTGCCAAATGCCTTGCAAAAGCCCAGGTAGATAATGGCAGTAGCTCTTCCCTTCTCCACCACTTCTGTAGCCCTGATGTAGAAGGCCACCAAATTTGCCAGACATGATTCAAATCCCTCCTTCAGTATCAAGTCTTCCAAAAAGCTTATCTGTGTTAATCTGTTAACAAATGTTGTCATGACCCTGGTATTTAGAAAAATCCATGTACCCTAGTACATGAAGAGAACTCTATATGAAGAGTAAGTCAGCAAATTTATTAGATATGCCACTGGTTTCCAGTGATGAAGAGCAGTTTCCTACGTAACAGTGCTAGATATGAGTTACAGCACAGCAACAGCAATCCTGGCCAAGCAGATGGGCAGCTCATTGAAAGGGACTGTGAAAAAGGAGGAAGATTGGAAAGGGACAGTGTAGTGCAGAGAAGGAACAAAAATGAAGCGATCTCAGCTAAAAAAGGGAAACTGATCTTAACCTATTACAACTGTGGGAAGTTGGGTTCAAACCTCAGGCTTCTTATTCTTTTGAATCATAAAATCACTTAGGTTATAAAAGGCCTTTAAGATAGTTGAGTCCAACTTTTAACCTAGAACTGCCAAGCCTACCACTAAACTGTGTCCTTAAGTTGCATGCTTACATGCCTTTTAAATACTTCCAGGGATGGTGACTCAACCATATCCCTGGGCAGCCTGTTCCAATGCTCCACAGCCGTTTTGGTGAACCAAGTTTTTTTATATCCAGTCTAAACCTCCCCTGGTACAACTTGAAGCTGTTTTCTCTTGTCCTATTGCTTGTTACTTGGGAGAAGAGACTGACCTCCACTTCACTACAACCTCTTTCCAGGTAGCTGTAGAGAGTGATATGGTCTCTCCTGAGTCTCTTTTTCTCCAGGCTAAACACCACCAATTCCTTCAGCCACCTCTCACAAGACTTGTTCTCTAGACTGTTCTCTAAACCCTTCACCAGCTTCGTTGCCCTTCTCTGGACATGGTCCAGCACCTCAATGTCTGTCTCGTAATGAGGGGCCCAGATCTGAACACAGGATTCAGGGTGCAGCCTCACCAGTGCCCAGTACAGGGGCATGATCACTGCCTTAGTCCTGAAGATCTCTGTGTCCCTTTTATTAAATACAGCTATTACTCTCTTGCTTCCTATTTGTAAGAATAAATTACTAGAAAGCATTCAAACTTTGTAACAGTTAGTTATTATGACAATATAAGTATTTCAAGAGATTAAACATCCTCTACAAGGCTATTAATAGTTTCATTTTCAGCTTAGATCCCCTTGTTAATGCTTTCAATATCCACCTAAGACATGAGATGCAGATGGTCAGCACCTGCTTGTCATCATATGGTCCTTCAGGCATTTGGTTCGGCTGTATACAGTCCTAAGTGCACTATCACTGCTTAACAAACCCATCATAAATAATTATTGTAATTAATAATGAAAATAACTCCTTGGGCTAGTCGTGCTTTCTTTGTCAGTTCTGCTGTGTGTGATAGTGCTAATCTTTTAGGCTAAGTAGCTATTAAATTCTTTGAGTTTTGTGAGTTGTTTCCAGCAGCAGAAGAAATAAAATATAATTAGAAATTTGCCTCGTATTTCTGTTTATCCTCAGAGAATAGGCATCAATTCTTGCTTGCCTGAACACATTAGGAATCAGGCAACAGGAGACTGCTCATAATCCCTAATCATAATTCCAAATTTTTCTACTCAGTATCTAGCCCCAAAACACTGTCCCATAGCCATTCTACCATGATTCCTTTGCCATCCTCTGGGCTTTCCTGATGCCTTTGTGGTGGCATCTGACTCACAAATATTCACAAATATATCAGAACAACACTCAGTCTCCATATTTCCGTTCAGACCCCAGGGAAAACTCTTAAGTGTGTCATTCCATGGATATTTTCTCCAGCAACACAGTTTAAAAAGATCCTTCCACTCTCTGCCCCTTTTTACTTGTTTCTCTCTCCTGCTTTAGCCCTCTCTACACTGCAGTTAGTCCCCCCTGAAGTACCAGTGCAAATGTTTGTGGCATCACAGTGTAACCTTGATCACTGACAATCCTTCTTTTATTAAATAAACACATGAATAAATTAAAAAGCACCACAACTGGATTTCTTCATGGCTTTGCCTTAGCACACCACCTTGCAGCACAACTTGGGATTGGGATGGTAAAACATGAGGTAGAGCAGAAACAAACAGGAGCAAAGGGAAGCTGGGATCTCTGTTGCGAAAAAAAACAATGCCAAAACACCCCCTCAACCCTCCTCTCAGTGCTTATCCCAGCCTTGTGTGCTGGTTTGAGACTGGGAAACATCTGATACTGTTCCAAAGTAAAGAGGAATGTAACTTTTTCCTGATTTAACCTGACTTGAAAGTAGCAATTACACCAACAGGTTCCCTAAGTTTTGTGATGGCGAAAAGATCAAAGATGTTCTCTGGAAACCAGACAACCTCCAACATAACTGTAAATCAGTATCTCCCTACATTGGGTTATGTTTCAGGTTTTGTTTTCACCTAAAACTAGCTGTTAGTTACCCTGTCTTTCCTCTTAGTTTCAATGGGCAATCTGAAAATATGATGACAGGGGCTCAAGAAATTGAAGGAGACAATTGCCTGTGATGATTTGTTATGTATTTTGTTAATTTAAAAACTATTCTTTACTGCCACACAGCCTTAGGGACGTTTTGTTATTATCATTGTTGTCAGTTCTGAACACTAAAATTTACTGTATTTGATGTTAAAATCTCAACTCAAGGTTGTAATATCTATAAAGAAAATATTGCTGTAAAGATTGAACTCTGAAGGGGCTGTGCACATCCATGAGCAGACAGTAGAATAAATACTGAAAATCTTATCTTTTTCTATTTTTCTGAGAAGCAGGAAACAATATGAAAAACATTTATATCTCTTTGACAGAAAATGCTTTTAACAATACATAATCATTATCAGTCAACACTCTGAAAGGCTGCTGTTGATAGTAGGTGTCTGGAAGATGCTTTTCATGGTGACCTTTAAATGCCACAGCCCTAAGTTATCATGCAGAAAGAATATTCCTTCATTTCAGTATCTACTAGGAAAAAATCAAATTGCAGTGTGTACGACAGTGGGACATATCTATACATTGGCTGACTCTGCAAAGTGAGGAATGAGGAGGATAACATTCTGAATTTTAAATCACTACCTTTGGGCATGGCATTTCCTACTGGAAACAGCACTCGATTCATTATTCTTTAAATACTACGTCAATGATTTTTCTCTATCACCCATCTCATTTTTTTCTCACTAGTACATCAGACATACTATACAAAAATATGCTCCCAAATGCAGTTCTGGATATTAGTGCTTGTCTAATTGTCAGCAGCAGGATTTTGCTTGAATATTAGCTTCTTATCCAACTATGCAACTAACAGGATTTTTCAGAGTTACCTATATAATACATTTTCTCAAATTTGTAACTGCGAAATTCCTACCTTGTGTCAGGGTAATCAATAGAAGGAGCCAAGATGAAACTTTTTGTATGGGGAAGGTACTCAGTAATTGTCTTTTTAGAGTTTTTTATGTCTCCCTCTGAATTTTTTCGAATAACTTGGCTAGTCTTTCCTACTGACCAAAAGACACAACTGAAGGGATATGTGAGGTCAATAGTTCTTACTTCTGTTGAAAATATCCTCCATATATTGGCCAGATCTTGGGTGCAAACACTGATTTTTTGTTTTCATTCAAAGATGGGAATTTAGAAAATATTTGCAGTGACTGATTAATTTTGAAATTAAGAGCAAATGTGAACATAGAGAAATACAATCTGTATATATAGTATTTGTATTAGTTAAAATATGGTATTTCAGCAGCAGAAATACTGCTTAGGAAGAAGATAATTGCTCTCATAAATCAGATTATCTTCAGAAGAAAATGACATATTAGCAAGTGGATAAGAGTGTCCCCAAAATCCATCTGCTTACCAAAAAAAGAGAAGACCTCTATAATATTTTATATTGCAGAATGTAGCACGTGAGGAGTGGGGAAAAATAACTTTGTGAAAGTGTGTCAAACTGACACTATTGTGGTTTTTTTATTTTTTCTTTAGAATCTCTCTCTTGAATTTAACTTCCCTTTTATACCCCTTTATATCTAGTAATCTCCAAGCTTTTTAAATCATTCATGAATGAAGCAGGCTGAACCAGGCCTCCCACTGATTTTGTAAATCAGGAACATACAATTAGGCTAATTTAGAGATGAAAGAGTTGATGTACTGGAAGAGTGAGTGAAAAATCCCAAATCCCAAAGGACACCCAAAACAGAACCAGTTATAAAACCTTAATCTTTTAACAACAAAACTATTTTTTCCACCCAATCCACTTGTGCAATAGTTGTACAGGAACAGGTGCAAACATATAATAGCATCCACTCTTACAAAGGGAGCTGTGCTAAAGCACAAGTCAGTTAAGCACTCATCAAATTAATAGACTGATCAATTTATGCTTTCATCCCTTGTTGCAAGACCAAATCTGCAGGATCCAAGCCTCTAGTCTGGATTCACAGAATCAGTAGAGGGAGATGCCCCAATACTTCTGCAAATGTAGGCCTCTTTCCTAAGAGGGCCGAAAAGCATCTGTTGCTGTAATATCTGCTGAGAAGCCAGCACTTCTAATAAAGTTTTTACTTGAGGGACACTGAGGAAATTGGAACAGACTAACTAAAGTACAACTTACATTTTCTTCTAGTCCTCTGTGAAACCAGTAATAAAGTGGTCTTTGTGACTCAGTAAAGGCCTCAGGTTGTTGTCAGTCCCTTATTTAAAGCTCTGCTGACTTAACCACATGAAGGAAAATAATCTTCAGCCTATTTTTGTGCTATGATTAAGTCTGCATGAGCACCAAAAGCAGCCACGACTGACAGCAGAGAAGAGGGTCCAGGGATATTTAGCTGTGATGTGCTGCTTCTATGAAGGTCATCACTTCTTTCATTCAGAGTGAGTGATTGACTCAACACGAAGTTCATATTGCACGGCATACTTTCAGAAATGATTCATGTTAATGGTGTGTCTCAAGGGATTGATGTTGAACAGAAGCTACATCTCAAGCTTAAAAAATGATTTAGCAATATGAAAGCCCACAGATCCGAGCTCATGTAGAGACATTTGATGGTAAACATCAGATAATAAATACAACTAAAAGTCATAAAATTGGATAGACAATAAATCTGACAGTTTAAGACCTTTTGGGGCTCAAATCATAAAAACCAAAATTACTTACACAGCCATTCCTTGATTCAGCCGTGTATCTTTTTCTGAGATGTGAACAGAAGACACTTTCCCACTTCTGACAAGCTGGAGCAGCTTGAGGAAGTAGCTATGTCAATGTAACCAACAAAGTACAACACTGAGGACACACTGCTCCCCCAAAACCGCTGTTGTCTCTCCCCTCCTCAGCATTCATGGGACCTATGTTCAGCAAAGTGGTACTGGAAACTTTTTTCCACATTTGGAAATGTGGCAATGCAGGCTGTGGCTGGGAGAGATGATACAGTGCTCATACCCTTCTCAGGAACCACCACTCTTTTGTCTCCCCCAGGGCCAACAACATCCTGATTTCACACATATGAAAGCATTTAGTGGTTAATGCTGAGCACCTTGAGACCCAGTTATAGGAGATGCCACATTATGACAGCTTCTCTGTCAGTGTTTCTCTTCTCTCCAGCTGTAAGTTTTGTGAGGAAGTCTGTCAGCCTGCTGTCTGTGGGTCTGGCCATTGCCCCCATTGCTCTGCACCCTCATGAGCCCCACCAAGTGTGTAGGGGCTCACCTGCCTGGCCAAAGCACTGCTGCCCTGAGGAGAAGTCCATGGGTGATATGGGCACATCAGGGGATGGCATTTGGGGGGTGTCCTCCTGACTGAGGTGGCTGAGAAAAAGTCATTTGAACATCTACTCAAATCAGAACAGGTTCATGGAGCCTTTTGTTCTATTCAAAAGCACAAAAACCCTCAAAGGGGGTTTGGTTTGGTTTGGGTTTTTTTTGCTGGTTTGAGTTGTTGGTTGGTTGTTTTTTTATTATTATTCAAATATTGGCACTGATATGGGGAAAGGGATCATCCTTGGCCAAATAAAAGAGTAAATTTAGAAAATAGTCAGAAAAGAAAACATTGGATGGCTTGCCCTCTGACTGAACTTGGAGTTGAGGGAGATGTCTGCTGAGACGAGGTGGTGTTCTGCTTGTGGTTATCTGTGTTCAGATAGGCACAAGCACAGAAGTGGATTTGAAAGATTAGGTCAGTAATTTTAAAGATTAGCTCAATACATACACAAACAAGTCAAGCTGTGGGTCCCTGACTGCCTGATCTAGAATGTACATTATGGTACAGATTTTCTTTTCATCATCTCCAGGGAAATTCTTTTCTTCCCTCTTTAGCACCTATTTGGAGATGGGGTGATACATACCTCACCATGCTATGCCTCTGTTTCTGTGCTGCCATTACACTGGTCTCTGCATTCTTGATTGTTACAACCCTTCGCACAGTCCCATAGCTGATTTGCTTTTTTACTGCAGTTGGACATTGATCTGTGTACAGTGATGTCCCAGGTCTCCTTTAGATGATATAATCAGTTTAGCACTTTCCAGGCTGAACAGATTATTTTTCTGTGTAGCTTGATTTTGAATCACATTGTTATCACAATGACTTTCCAGCTATTTTATATAAGTTTCTTTAATGTTCTCTACAGTCATCTCAGGTCCTTGTACATGTGCACAGCTTAGTCTGCTCAACAAACTTTGTTGCCATGCTAGCCTTTCACCTTTCCAAGTCATTAACAAACTCATTAAACATCATGGCACATCACAAGGAGCACCTGGAGCAGTTAATCTGCCACAATGATGGGATTTGGTCCTTTCATCTTACTTGGTTTTCATTTCTAATCAGGTCTAGACTTCGGCAATCTTAAAATCTTGTAGTTAAAATGTTCAAACTGTGTCCTGACCTATCTGTACATTCCTTTCATATTTATAATTAATTCCCTAGGATGAAGGAATAATTGAAAGCAAAAATACAAAAATCTGTCTAAAATTCTAAAGCCCACTTAAAAAACCAAACCAAACCAAAACCAAAACCAAAACAACCCAAGCAAACAAACCTGAAGAGTACCAAGCTTCCTTGTCATTACCCAGTCATGTCTTTTACACTGGTGTGGTGGGAAATGTACAAAAGATACTTTCTGATGTCTTACGTGTCCTTGTCCAGCCAACGTTCTAATATCTGCAGATTTTTTAATCTCTTGGCATTTCATTTTTTCTACTAACTATAGGGAATGCTTCAGACCTAGAGTAGAACACAAAGACATATAACGTGAAAACACATAAATAGTTCGTGAAGCAGAGACAGCAACCCAGGAATCCCCTGTCTCAGGAGATCAATAACACCTGTATGTCTTGATAAATTTCTTGTTCCTCTGATCATTAATCATAATTCCCCAGTGATCTCTGCCCTGATGTTTATCTGTCATTTTCTAATAACTTTCTTCATGTGAATATGCCCAGTTCTATGAGGGCAATCTCATATTTCTAAAACTCATATCTATAGTCAGGCTGTCTTGTACTGCAATTTCTCATGCACTAGTCCCATCTAATTTTTTTGTTGTACATTATAGGACATGAATGAAACTGAAGGTTTTGCCCACTTTGTAAACAACAGCACATCTGATTTTTCTATCTTTTTTAAATAGGGATTGATACAAATTTTTCGAATTTGGGCAGACAAAAGTCAAAACAGCATGTCAGCATGGATGTATTATCTCACTATTCTTCTCACAACATGGAAAGTGATCTTAATCACGCACTGGTAGAGTCCACAGTTTTGGGATATGGGTCAGGCAAAGAGTAAAAAGTAGGACCTTGAATTTTAGGAAAGCAAATTCTAGCTCTTCAAGGTGTTAGTCGTTAGGATCCCCTGGGAAACAGTGAAATAGTGGAGCAGATTGCCCAGAGAGGTGGTAGATGCCCATCCCTGGAAACATTCAAGGTCAGGTTGAATGGGGCTCTGAGAGACCTGGTCTAGTTGAAGATGCCCCTGCTCATTACAGGGGAGTTGGACTAGATGACCTTAAAAAGTTCCCTTCCAAAGCAAACTATTCTATTATCTATGAATATCAGGGTATTAATCAATAAAAGCAAGAAAAGGCTGAAGAAAAATAATTTTCCTATAAATCTTGCAATGACCTGTTATTAGTTCTTCATCAGAATTAATTAGATTTTCCAATTTATTGCCAACATGAGGATTCAATTTTTCCTAACTTGACCACAAAACCCCTTCTTGGTCTCTCTGAGATCAGAAAGAGAACTTTATTTCATCTAATAGAATCTGCTTTTTAAAAAAGAGTAATAAGATCAAGTCAAAGCTTAGATGGAGAAACCCCATTTTAGTTGTATTAATCACTCCTGCTGAGCTCTGCTTCAGTAGCTCTGACAAGGTTAGCAAATGTGAAGCTATAATAGGCCTGTAAAAACATTTCCTGTTTCTTTGAGACTTGGTGGTTATTTTTCTTTGTCTGTTGAACTAACCTGGTACTGGTTAATATTGGCCTAAGTCTCATATAAAAGTGAGGCATTAATTTTATCCTTATCATTGTACAGCTGTCTAATGTCATGAATGGCTGCAAGAGGTTTGAAAAGATTAAATAATTTTGAGAGAAAGATAACTTTTCTGATCTGAAGAAAAAAAAAACTGGATTATTTAATTATTTCCTCTTCTTCTGGCAGATAAGTGAACTGCAGCTGAGATTTATTTAGTTTACATTTTGGTGAGTGGGGGCTGCTTTGCTGCTTAAGTAGTTATATCATAGTTTGCATCAACCTTTTTCTCCTTCTGCTATTGCACAGTACCCCTTCATGCTGTAAAATTTACAGATTTCAAGGTGGAGCAAGGCAAATATGCACCAAGCAATCCCTCGCTTTGAAAATATTCCTGGGAGACCATTTTTGTTCCACTGTTTACCTGGGCAGCCTAAGAACATCAAATGAACACAGACTCTCTTAAAGTCCCATTTCTTTGGGGGAATGTTTTACAAGCGCAGTCATACCCACATCCTGTTACTGCTAACAGCAGGATGGTTAACCTGGTAGAAGAATGACCCCGTATTTCAAATCTCATTCGCAGGCAGCCGGTCAGACACACAATGGAGATCTTCAATAGCACAAATGGAGGGTAAGCTTCCAATTCTCTTTGACTTTCAGTAGGACTGAGAAACCTTCCTACTCCTTGTGCCACAGAACATCATCTCCCATAACCAATAAAATACAAAGCTAGAAACATTGCACTGCAGTGAGGCTGACTTATGCTGCAGATAAGAGAATGTCTCTGAGTTTATAGAAGCTATTGTTTTGGGTAGTTTTATAGCCTAACCTTCTGTAAGTGTTATGAACACCATATCCTTTAAGATTACAGGGAAAAGAAATTTATCTAAAAGATAAAATGTCTGATAAGTAATGAAAAGAAAAAGCTGGTTTTGTATCCATCTTAAGATTTCATACACATAAGTGTGAATTGGCTTATACCCTTATTGTAGTATCTGCATTAGGACATGTTTACAGAGAAGAGGGTGCAAAGGCAGAGAAAGTTTCCCCATGAGGATTGCCCTGTGAGGTACCTACCCCAGGCACATCCTGGAAGACCAGCTGTGCGATTCCCCCTGCTTCTAAGCACAATGAAGCTGCATCCAGTCTTAGTATCCTTTCATACATCCTTAATCATGGTATTTCAATTTATTGTACACTAATTAGATAGACCTGTTGGTTGAAGTAAAAGAATCAACACACAGTAATTACTTCATTGTAAAACATAATGAGTTTTGGAACCTGACTTACTGTAAAAATTGCAGCACAATAAATAGAATGCAGTTTTCCAACCATAAACTAGCAGTGAATTCTGTTAGTGTATTTCTTCATGAAACATGTTTATGTGATAGTCTTCCAATTTTATGGCAGAAGTTTATCACCATAAGGTGCATTTCATGACAGCCAAATAACTACATTCAGTTAGACTTGTCACCATGTGCCTTCAGTATCAAGACACATGCTGATTGTATCAAATACTGTTGACTTAGTACTGCAAATAGAAAAGATGATTACACTGTTCTCTTTATATGTGATGTAATATTATTCACCTCACTAAAAAGTGAAGGTCAAGGTTGTCTAAGAACATGAGAAAGATCATCTATTGAAAGCTTCAGAATGTGATGATAATGCACTAAGAGACACAGTAGCAGCTTTACATTAATATTTCTGTGATTTCTTATGCAAGAGGCAATGCATACTCTGCAGACTAAACAAGTGACCCACTGGTATATTTATACAGAAACTGGAACAACTCCAAGAATTCTAACGCTACCATATTTTGCAGCCATTTGTCTCACAAAGGTCAATAAAAACAGTTTGCACTCTTGAGTGAAATACCAACAAAGAATTAGTACTTTATCAATTCATTCATGTCAGAATACCACTATAATCTCACTGATCCTGTGAGAGATATCCCTTCTTTGTGTAAAACAAGGGGTAGTCATGGAATCTACTGAAGTACTTTTAAGTAATAAAGATAGCTTAAAATCATATCCAAGACTTGTAAAACCACTGGCAACACTATTTGTATTGCGTGCAGATAGTAGAAATGCTTGACCCTCATTCCAGAAGTAAATACTGAATATATTGCATATAATGATACACTGTTTAATTTGAATGAAGGTGTAAGAGCCAAGGTAGTTATAACTTTCTTGTTACAATTTTGAATTTTGTTGGAGTGCAGGGTATATATCTGCTGGTCATGTAGGCTGGAGACAGGAGTGAGAATTTAGGCAGTGATGTATGTCTATGTGGATCCTGGTGGGGGATTCTACACGTGACAAAGCCTGAAAATACAGGAGGTCATAAAATTATTTGTATGAGAAACTTAAAATGCAGGGGAGAGTGATTTGTGGCAGTTACACGTTAGACAAGAGGTGCATCACTGAATGAGAGGCAAGTGGAAGGCAGTGGGTTCGGGAGGATGGTGACATCCTGCCCATTACAGGGCATGGGGATGGCTCTGGCTGCCTGATTGCCATGGCAACTACAAGAGGAGTTCCCCCTCTTTGCCCTGCACTGGAGAGACTTGGTCCCCTGCTGCCTTGTCGCCTGCGGCTCTGCAACAGCGAGACCCCCACCCCATGGAGATCAGTGAAAGAGAAACTGATCCGTGATGGTTTTTCAGCTGCCCCTGCTAGCATGTGATAATAGGAAAATTCAGGAGATAAACCCAGCATTAATACTACCATAATAACCATAAAGAAGTAGAGTGTAATCTGCTTATAAAAGTCAGTTTAGTCTAATTTAGGACCATGAACAGAAGTATTTTGATGGCAGACATTGAATGGCTTTATGTCATCAAAGGAGGACAGAAATAAGGCTGTTTCAATATCCTACTCAGGCATTTTCACCCTTAAAATATACGGTTATAATCCCTAACCTTGATTTCTCTCATTTAGGACACTCAATACAATGATAACATGTAATGTACATATACCATCTTAACCTAAAATGCAGAGATACATTCTTAACTTCAACCCCATCTTAGTGTATTTGATTTTGGGAAAACATGTAGAATCTGTAATAATGACATATGTTGAAATGATCTTATACTGAAAAATATTGAATTTGGAGATTAATTTTTCTGAGGTTTTCATATTTCTTTTGTAGGGCTTTAATTTTAATTTTTATGTTTTGATTAATGACAGTTGTCCCCTAAGAACACATTTACAAATAGCAACAAATCAGCTAACTAATAATTTTGATATAATGTCACTCGTGATACTGCTGAAGTTTTAGTGCATGTTTTAAAATAGCAAATAATACATGTTCACTTCTGGTTCTCCATTCAATAAGCAAAGGGAAGTGTAAGCAGACATTATAGAAGTTAAAAAAATTAGAGAGAAAAGTAAGTGAGACAGAGAAAACTGAAATTGAAGTAATTGAGAGAACTGAAGTAAGAAGTAGAAGGACTGTCAGGTGAGTAACGAGCTAGAGCCACAAAGACATAGATGGGTGGTTCTCAGCTAGCAGCTATCAATGATGCTCAGAGTGCCCTTCTACCCAATGCCTGTGCCAGGGGAACTCCGCTGGGTGCCTTATGTTCCTCCCCCTTAAATTCTTAACAAGAAGGTATTCAGACAGCAATCCCATCTTTACATCAGCTGCCACTGAGTTCTGCACTATGGCATCAGTTTTCCTGGCACAGTGGTTTTAGAAATGTGAGCTCATACAACTACAGCTGAAGTCAGTGAGTGCTGCAGGTGCTCAGCTGCCTCATCCCTATCTCTTTCCTTTTCCCTGCCCCTGCCCCTCTGAGGTGCTCTCAGAGGTCAGTCAAGAGTTAAGGAGAACTGTGGAGCTCTAATCACATTGTGGCTTCCATATCTCCTGCCTTGCTGCATCCCTGAGCCTGGAATGGGGTTTGCCATCTGTGTGGCAGGGGGGTTATACTGTATCTGGGCATTGCGACATGGTCAGGTACTTGTTCTGTCCTCGGCATCCCTTTAGAGAGCCGAATTACTCATGTGGATAGAGTGGCAATATCTATTCTTTAGATAGCTACATGGGGGAGTTTGATTTTATTATATAAGTAAACCATTATATTTAGACATTAAAACCATTTCTTTTTCTAATAGCAAAAGTGTTCCATGTAGGCTATGTTTATTTCTACGAAATGTGAAAGAGTTCAGTTTTGTGTAAAAGTATTTGGTGGTCAGAATGGGCTTATTTTGTCTTTTTTAACTGAAAGTAAATGAAGACTGCAAGCAAATTAAAAACCCCTGTATTTTTAACTTTTAATGCTAATAACCCTATGCATACTAATAATATTTTGTCCTGATTGTCTTTCAATTTTCAAAGGGCCTATGTCAGACTATGCAGTCCTCATTACTGAACATGCACAACATTGTCTTCTAAATTCCCTGTAACTATTCAAATAGCAGCTCTAAATGACAAATCGCCTATCACTCCAAAATCTTAAAACAAAACAAAAGGCACCATATTGCCACTTTAGGGACACATTTGTTGCCTGCTGTTGCTATTATATATGTCATTTCAGTTCTGCAGTTAGCTATAAACTACATCTTCTTTTTCCAGAGAGAAATAAGAGATGCCTGAAGGGAAGCAAGAATGGAAAACATCCTTAAAATGACTGATTTACAATTGGTAAGGAGATACAATATGAAAATTATAGCTTTCTTAGTGTGTCATAGCCCAAGCTTGTGCAATGCTCTTGCTTTAAAAGCTGCTGGTGTGATGGCTCAGAGGACAGCATGGCATACGAGCAGCTATGTGACAGGCAGAGACTCCAGCTCATAGTCTGAAGCCAGGCAAGAAGCAGTACTTGGCAGCTGAGCTCATGGGAGGGACACCTGTGCTTCAGAGATTGCTCCATACAACACCCTCCACAACAAACAGTATGCTGCAACCTACCCTTCTGCAATACATCTGAGAAAGAAAATGGTAATGGAGGCCCAAAAACATGAACTGAGAGAAAGAAAAAGGCCCCTGTGATTCAAACCAGACAGACTGTTTCAGAAAGTAGGAAACCTTTTAGCATAAAATCCTATGCAAGTGCTAGTGAATACATGAAAGCCAAAGCTTCTGTGGCTGTAAAAAGCAAACACACAGAATGTTATTTTTAGGCTCCTAGGGTTTAGGAGCCTGATGTGAGTTAATCAGCTTTAGCTCCTGTGCAGCTTAATCTCTAACGTAGAGATGTTAAGGAGAATGTGTTGCTGTAGCAGTGTTATATTCTACTGTGTCCACCTTCACTTGATCTGCAAGGTATAAGAGGAATAAGGGACTTTTGAGGTGCAGGAGATAACATGGTTGTTGTTTACCTTTTTACAGTCTAAGCTGATAGTGGTGCCTGGTGGTACTGTCACCTTTACTAATGTGGAGATAGATGCCTTGAGTCTCCATCTGAGGCTGGTTCAGTCTATTTCATAATCTAGTATTTCACAAAAATCTTACTCTTTCCTACCAGCGCACACACTTTGGGATTGTGTTGGACTAACACATGTAATATCTACCAAAGCGTATTGGTAGATGAATTTAGTAAACCCCTTTTCGATACCTTTTGTATTTCTGCTGTCTGCATTTTACTGTAACATGGGATTCCATATTTTACTTACGTCTTTTGTGAAGAAGTACTTCACCTTGTTTTCTGTTCATTACCTGATAATTTTATTCCATGCCTGCTAGTTCTCATCTTGTCAGAAACAGGAGTGATTCATCTGCACTTTTGTTGTCCAGTCACTCAGGACTGCAAAACCTTTTCTATAACTTTCCCAGTCAGATTTAGGTTTAACTACTTTAAAAAATGTAGTATTACCTGCAACTTTATTCATTCCAGATTTACATTGTTTTCCAAGTAATTTATGAATAATATAGATCCTTAGGAACCTCCCACTGGGCTTCTGCAATTTATTCCTGGTCTTTGTTAGATATTAATATTTAATCCATGAGAGAACTGTCCCTCTTCTCAATGAGTAAACTGTTATACTCAAAATATATATATATTTACTTTTTAAAAGATCTATCATATCTATAGGGAATTCCTGAAATATGGAGCTAGTTGCACCAGTGTCTCCAAGAAGCAAATTTGGCTTATTATAGATACAAGTGTGCTACTCCACAGAGCATTACTAATAAGTGACAGAATGATTATCGCTCTGGTGTTCACATTTCCACATCACATGCTGGTATTGTTGTTTAAAAGTCTTTTTTGTGGACTTGTTTTGAAAGATGATCCTTGGTGCAGTAATCCAAGAACATAAAGCTGGGTGGCAGTTCCGTTCATGTGTCTCCAGCTTTAATTTGTATTTAATAAGCTAGTTTTCATTACATTTTGTTAGATTTGGTTGACTTTTAAAAGAGCACCCACTGAGTTTTATGAATATGCAGATTGAATGTCTGGTATAGAATGAAACCCTCAATTACAATGAAAATAAAGATGTAGTTATAGTTTTAATAATCAATTAACACGTAAATATCCTGATTAGCACTCAAAATTAAGTGAGTAATTAAATATTTCTTTATATCAGGGATACAGGAACTGCTTTTCTTAGGAAGACAGAGCCTCGAATCCAAAGGAGTACCTGAATGAACATCTGTAACTAGAGAAGGTAAATTAATTTGATCCAATATTTAGAATTGTTGCCATAATAAAAGATTGTAGGTTTGTGTCAAAATTCCTACTTGTATCAATGATCATTTAATCTGCACCAGGTAGTTGACTGTTAGTTGGGATTCAGTGTTCGTGACTGAAAACTGTTCATGAGCAGTTACATTGCTTGAGATAAATCTCTTCAATTTCCCCACGGGCGAAGTGGAAATAACTGACAGGTACTATCTATAGATACTGTAAAAAGATGCTTGAAGCCATGTAAATGGAAAATTCAAACACAATATCATTAGTCTGAGATGTAACTGTGATTTAACAAATAGCTTGGAGGGCAGGAAATCAAAATAGCTGAACTATTGTTCTGGCCTTATTGCTAATTGGCTGTGTAATCTTGGTCAGTGTCAGGTAGGAATTACATGTGAGACCTTCCTAACAGGCTGTTAAAACTGCACTGATTAATGTTCTATACCCTTCTCATCCTGTGTCTAAAGCTATCACATGTTTTTGTGAAGTGCTTAAAAATGATTCAATGTTGTCAGAAGTATGTTCATCATTTGACATTCTGAGCTAATTTATTTTCAGTACATTGTCAAAATTAAATCTGCAATGTTTTCTTATATTTGTGTGCTGCTGAGAATGTCAATTTACCTTGAGAGTGTCTGTTTACCTTGTTGTTTTCTCCCTAGGAAGATTGCCTTTTCTATTAATTTGAATGGTTTAGCCTTTTAATCTATATGGATTTTAATGAAAACTCTTTTTATTGTTAGTTCATAGATTTTCCTTGCATTAAAAAAAACTGAGGGTTTTTTACATTGAAGTCATTGTCCTAATATGGTGAAAAAAAGCCAGCATCCAGAAGTAGTGACTTAAAATGAATGAATTACTATTTGAATAAAAATAACACAAGATACTAATCCTGAACCTATGAAAACTTTAGAAACAGCAGTGCAAAAAAGCAGCAAATCTAAGAGGTCACATCAAATCTTACAGTGTAGACAGAAATCAAAAATACAGAGAGAGATTTCAGAGTCTTGAAAGGAACAGTAGTTTAAAGGGCAAAATCTAGCCTCCAGCTGGGAGAGCAACAGTTTGGAAGTGGGGAGATGGAGTTACTATTTTGGAGGGCAACAGAAGGAAACAGTGAGGAAGCATTTCTTGTTTCTTCCTCTCATTTTAAAGAGTTTGCAGCTGGCAAAGATGGTTTGCCTTGCCTGTGTTCCAGAGCCTTTGGTTTAACAGGTCCTTCCAGACCTTACACATTATGGCATGTCATTTAAGTCATGCCAAACAGGCTGATGTAAATCCAAACAGGTCCCTAAAGCCTTTCTTGCTCCTCGCCAGTACTTTATTATCTTTGCTCCAAATATAACAATATATGAAACACTTATATTTAGAAAAGATTAGATTAGAAAACATTATGGGTGCACAGTGTCTATTCCCAGAAAGTAAGTAACAGACTTAGTTATTCACGCATTTGGATCACTGCAAGAAAAGCCTCACAGATCTCAAGGTATCCCCAAAGGTCTTACTTATGGCTCCTCTTTCCCCCCCGACAGCACTTAGCAAGAATCATATTTTCCAAAGACTCCTCACCTGCCCATGGCCCTCTCTTTTACTGAAAGCTCTTGCCAGTATGCAGGACACATGCAAGCAGACAGGGACACCATTAATTCTTGTAGCTGCATTTCCAATTTCACTGATGCTGACATCCTGGAAGCTCTGCCCCACTTCTAACCCAGAGTTCTCCAGACACGGGCAGTTCACCCTACTTTACGATGAAAGCTTCAGTCCCAAAGTTTAAGGATATCCTAAGCATTGTAAAAAATGGGTACCAAATGAAAATCTGTTTTACAAATTTCAGTGATCACTACCAGCCTGCAGGGATAATTGAACCTGATCTATGGACACGAGGTACCAACAGAAGAATCATTCTAAAGAACTCCCCACTTCTTCCTTTAGTGTGATTGAGAGAAAACCGATAGTGCCCAGGTTTTTTGTTACTCTGATTGCTATGGATCAAAAAACGCTTCAAAATTCTATAGAGAAGGGGAAAACTAGAGATCTCTGTCTTGTAGAATGTGCAGGAAGAGAACAAAATAGGAAGAAGCAAAATCCTAATATTTAAGAATTCCAAGTTTCACTTTTAAATAAAATACTTTCCTGTGGAAGTTTTTCAGTGTTGAAAGCAAACACACATTCCAATTTGTGGGAAAGAGGCTGCAAACGTAAAAGTTTAAGTGAGGCCATGGCAATTTTAAATAAACATGGGTTAGACGAAATGATAGTTCTGTAATACACATGGTGCAGCAAACAGTGATTTTCTTGTGCTAGTACTTGAAATTGAGTCTAAATTCTGCTTTTAATGAAGTCATTGAGTGTCATTATATAACAAATATATGCTCCAGTCTCTAGACGCTGGAACATAGAGTGGACAAAATCAATTTATCAGAATCACTCTGCTCTAGATCAGCCTGCACATCTTAGTTTCAGCAGCATCTAATACGTATAGCAGGTGCCATCTTCTGGCAATGTAATTTTTGTAAATTAGCATTAATCTTACAAAGTTTACAAGCATTAAACAGTGACAAACTGATTTTTTATATACTTTTGAATGATGCTTAATGTGGGAGAAAAATGTCCTTGAAATTTAATAGCATTAGCAGTTCAGAGGCATTAGCTAACTGTTCTGCTTTTCACTTGACAGTTCCTAAAAGTCTTCTAGTAAAGAACTGTATGTTAAAAGTTTATCACATAAGTACATACTTAAAATGGCTTAGAATTCTTGAAATGACAAAGTTTTCAGCTAGGGATTAATTCTTTTCCATTATTTATGGAAAAATAACACAGAATGGAAGTGTATAAATCGTAAACCAGTTTTATTTGGTTTAGATGTATTTGGAATGTTTAATTGCATTTCATGAGCAATTATTGAATTTCAGTAGCATTCCTAAGTGGCAAACAAGTATGGGTAGGCCACACAACAAGTTCATGGAAATGAGGTCTGCAGCTTCTGACATGCAGTGATCCGTTCTATTAGATCAACAGATTGCTTGGTGTTCAGCAAAGCACCTTCATGAGACCTGTAGCACTGCTGCTTTCACAAAGATGAAGCAGAACACTGGTTATGATTCTTCCGGCTAACTGCAATCTGCATTCATTTTGTATTTTCAAGTCCTTTTAGACTTAGTGGTGTTCAAGTAAGGAGCAAAGAGCAGGCATCTCTCTGCTCTGTATCTCTCTGTTCATATAATCCTGAGTTATATGATTTCTAATACAGCCAAATTCAAACAAGATACCAAACCAGAAAGATTAAGAAGATCGGAAACAAGCTGCAAAGTGATCTGAAGATGTCAGGCCCACAGGGGCTTCAGAAAAAGAAGGAACTGGTAGTAAAAGAAGCTGACACTGCACCAAATCAACATTATTACAGTGTGGACAAGGTGCAAACTGAAAGATACGTGTATTTTAAGCCAATGAATTTAATTTTGCTGAAGCTTCTCTGGTGTATTTAATGTATTGCTATAGTTTCTTCTGTGACAGGGTAAAAGAGCAGGGGATCCAAAAAAAATGGTGCTGAAAGAGGATCCCACATCACTTGCAGCCCTCTCCAAGAAGTCCATGCCCTAGAAAAGGAGATTTTTGCTGTGGTTAACCATGGAGGTCGCAGTCGAATATTAAAGCAGTAGTGGTTAAAGAGTCACCTTCAGCTAGACCCTGGCGTGGGATGCATTTCTGGATGAGAAAGCTGTCAGCTCTGACAGCTGGGCAGTCCTATTCATACATGTGCTTCATTACAGGACACACAAAGCCCTGGTGATCCGTAGTAGGACTAGGGTGAGCTTCTCCTTTGGAGAACAGTGGTAGTAACTGCAGCTGGCCCAAATTGTGACATGAAAATCCTGGGGGACTTCAGAGAGACCCAGCCATTGGGAGTATCCCTGGGAGATTTGAGAAGTTTTAGCAACTGTACCTTGATTACACTTTCACGGCTACAGCCTTGTTAGTCAATGGCAGTTGGCCTCACATAGATGGCTGACCATAAAACAAACCCTTTATGAGGCTGTGCTGATGAGAATTTTGTTCTTAAGAAAACTTAACACCAAAGAGTCTGTGACACACTGTAGTAGACCACTGTCTTTATGTAGAGTAAATATATCTGTGAGGAGATCAACATGATACACATACTTCTAGATCCACGTAAGGCTATGCATTCACGTTTACTGCAAGCAGAAACCTGTGCCTCAGCTGCTGCAGCTGGAACTGTTTATATTACGTTTAAGTAATAAAGCCAATAAAATGCCATTTACCGAAATTATACCTTTTGCAACAGTTTTAGACATTCTCAAACGTCTAGAGCTGCTTTATGTAGGGCTTTCTTCTGCTAGATTTTTATGTAATTCTGCTCAGACATTTTTTGGCAATGTTTTACTGATGCAGCTGTATATGGAACACAGTCCCAGTTGGCGGCTGGTTTTGCCATTGTTGCCTATCTGGGAGCTGAGAGCTGGCCCCTCTGGGGCATCCCAGCTTGGCTGAGTGCTTCCCACCTCTCCCAGAGCTTGTGATCTTGGTTGGGCAGAGACTGTTTCCATAGCCTTAATTGCTCAGTTTGCAAGGCTCCTTGTTACAAGTGTTTTTGCGCTTACTGAGGCATGTGAATCAAACTTGTCTGTGTTTGCTCCAGCCCCATAAACAGTGCTTGTTACAATGCGGGCTGTTTGCCTGATTATTCAGAAGTCTAATCATTGCAGGCTTCATTCTCGCAGCGCTCACACTGAGCTTGTTTTGCAAAGCCCTCTCACGGCTTCCATTATCAGCTCTGTGTCTGGGAGTTTTAGTACTATGAAATTCTTTCACATCATATTGTTTGCACAGTACAATATTGTTTTCCAGGACATACCCAGAACTAGCCTGGGCACTCGTTGCTTTCCTCTATGGGAACAAGGACTGTTTCCTGTTGTAATTCTCATCTGCCAGGTTCTAAGCCTCATTATAATCTCTTTTTCCCTATTTCAGTAATTATTGCCTGGCCCTTTATTCCCAAAGTAGAATAAATTAAGAAAAGCTGGAAATTGCTATCAGTGATATACGGAAAATGTAAACTGGCTGTTTTTCTTCAGGAGGTTTTAGCTTAGAAAAACTGGAGCATAAATGTTGTCATTGTCTAAAACTTCTGTTGCTGCTAGTCATTTACATTAATTAAGCATGCAAATAGATGACATTAACAACAAATTGGCCTCAGCATTAACAGTTTTCCTACCACATTCTCCAACAAGCAGAAGTGGTATAATGGCATGGAAAGGATCTAATTCATCCTAATTCTGAACTTCCTCTGGGAGCAGAAGGAATCCAGCTGGGCTGCTGGTGGTGTTAGCAATTTTGACACATGGAAGATTTTGCATGTAATATACTTTCAGATAAAGACCACTTGATTTCTTCTTTCTTTAGGAATGTTTGCAGCAGAAAAAAAAAAAAGAAGTGTGATGAGAATTAGGGTATTGCTGGTCAATCACATTACTTCCAACACGCAGAGTTCCTTTTTTGTAGTTAGAAACAGAACCTATGGTTTATGGGAGGCATCAAACTAGTGCAAAATATTTCTAGGTAATGTGCAAGAGTACTGGTTGTATTTTTTACTGCCCTGAAAGGACCATGTAGTTATAGGTCCGGAAATTAGTACTTAAGGTTATTGATCTGTTTTCTCTCCAGCCATGGTAGAGAATGTGTGAGTCAGAAAAATTCATAATAGCAATACGCGTTTATTTCTAGACATACTCTTGTTTTACAGCTGAACAAAATGAATAAAGAATATATTCATATTTAAATGTCTATGTATAGTCACCGCAGTTCCCCAGAGAGCTCCGTAAACCCTATGGATCACATCTACCTTTTTGTTTCATCCATATTTCTCTGTCAGATCTCACAGTCTGCCTCAGCCCAGAGCCCCTGGCTTACTTCCCCACAGCTGCCCCGTATTGTGCTACAGACCATTTGTTCTGATCTCACGCACTGCTCATCTTTCAGTCATGTTATGTGTGCTGCCTGTTAATTGTATGGTGGCTATGTTAGTCTGGGTTTCCCACTCGTTTATGTGTGTGTGGGGGCTACTTCGGGACTGCTAGTGGGCCTCTGCAACATCACTTGCAATATAACTCTGGGTAAATGACTGAGCTGTGTTTCATCATTACCTTAACCTTTTTGACTAATGCCTGTGAGCCTTGCTTTTGGATATTCAAAGCCGTCAAAGCATCGTATCTGTTACTGATCTGGATGTTGGAGGGTGGACACTGAGCTGGAGCCTTCCTTTGTGGGTTTCTAGGGTCCAAGCTGCCTCAGTCTCAACAGTGTCCATGGTAGGTACGTATTCTGAGCTCCTCAGTACAAGAAAGACAAGGAGCTACTGGAGAGGGTTTAGCGGAGGATGATTAGGAGTCTGAAGCATCTCTCCTGTGAGAAGAGACTTGAGGAGCTGTGCTTGTCTGGAGAAGAGGGGATCTCATTAAAGCACAGAAATCTCAAAGGTGGGTGCCAGGAGGATGGTACCAGACTCTTCAGTGGTGCCCAGTGACAGGACGAGGAGCAATGGCCATAAAGTAAACCAGAAGTTTCACCTCAACATGAGGAAGAACTTCTTTATGCTGAGGGTGGCAGAGCACTGGAACAGGCTGCCCAGGGGG
>JANHGB010036959.1:0-32155 GCA_026283785.1 Coracopsis vasa | reverse complement strand
AGGCACTGGAATGGGTTGCCCAAGGAAGTTGCGAATGCTCCACTCCTGATGGTGTTCAAGGCTAGGTTAGAAAGAGCTTTGGGTGACATGGTTTAGTGTGAGGTATCCCTGCCCATGGCAGCAGAGTTGGAACTAGATGATCTTAAGGTCCTTTCCAACCCTAATTATTCTATGATTCTCTGGTAAATATATAAATATTTAACAGCCTGTGACTAATACTAATCTAAAATTAATTGTTAACTAGTAGTTTCAAAAATTAAATATTTAAAATTTGATGTATTTTTTTTTATATGTCTGCCAATGTAGATTAAACAAAAGATTTATACCATATCACATGTTAACTGGGTATAGTACCTTACATTTATTATACTCCACTTGCAGCAAAGATGCTTTGGAATTAATCTCCAGTTTCTGAAAATGGAGTTAGTAAGACAGAGCATATTTTGTTTTTTTTCCATTAAGCAATGTCATGACTGAAGGGGTGAGCCACTGCATAATGCTAAGCAAATTGTTTCAATAGGATGCTTCCAGCAGAGCGCTGAGTAATGTAAAAGTTCAAGTTCTTACTTAATTATACATGACCATTTTCAAGTGTCAACTGTTCCTTTTTGTTTAAAACTGTTAATTCAGAATGAACTAACAGAGGAGGAAATTGTGTTAACTCAAAATATGAAAATTCCCATTTGTAAGAAAATGAGTTTGTTTTGGAAATTAGTCTGTTACAATAAGTTTGAGTCAATAGGCTTCTTGGATTTATGAAACAGTTTTTAGTCGACTTTCAGATTGGAGGAGATGCAGCAGGAGTCTTCACTGCTTAGAAATTTCCATTAAAGACTAACAGATTTCTTTTACATCAACTCACTGAAGTTTTATTTTATGACTTGCAGGTAGTGTTGTATCCAACATCCAACAGCCCAAAGTCACCTGATCTGCATAAAATGGTAGTCCCAAAAAACAGCCAGGACAGTGACTTGAAAATTAAACTAGCAGTGAGAATGGATAAACCACCTCACATGAAGCACTGTGGGTAAGTGTCCATTTCCTGCCTATTTTATTGTTTTGTCTCACTCTGCCTGTGTTCAACCATGTTTCTAAAGTTTGTGAAACATTATAAATGTGTACAACAGTTCCTATAGCCTGGCACTGCATTAAATCCTCGTTTTATACATAAAGTTTGGAATAATCAGGAATAATAGATGTTCAGTGATGTGTAAAGACAAATGATGAGCTAACTCTGAAATGCAGAACTTCGAGTACAGGAAAATAAAGCTGATATTTAGGAGAAATGTATTTTTCCATTAAAATAGGACTAATTATATACCTGAATATGATGGTAATTGCAACATAGCCTTCTCTTTTCTTTCTCTGTCTGCTGTAGTCTTTCTGTTGTAAGGAATTATTGTACAAATACCAGTTTAAGGATGTTTTTCTGTCAAACACCAAAACTATATAGAATAGATTATTCATGAAGACAGCTTTCCGAGGCAATTACCATCACTTTTCCTCATCCCAACTGCAAAACCAAATAGTGTTGCCGACAGTAGCAAGGCTGTATCTGTTATAGAGCAATCACCAGGGTTGTTTTCCATCCTTCTGACTTCTTCTGAAGTGAGTAGAAGTTAATTTCCAGCAAGAGGACTATTCAACATGTTAATGTAGTATTAATGTAGTGGCCATACTATTTAAATTCCTTTTTAATCTCCTGTTAATATTCTGCTCATTATATACAGACATTAGTTGCTAAAATCTCCTATATTCAATACTTTTTTAAATAATTTAAAACACCTTACATTTTGGCAAAGCTGTAATTGGTTGGGCTGAAATTTCCAAGGTATCAACCTCAGCCCTCATTTTGGTTTTGGGAAACTTAGACACAAATAGGACTGTAACAATGGGATTTGGTGGCCGGAGACCGGTGGTTGATGACCAGGAGCTGTGATGAAAAAGAGGGAAACCAGTACCATGGGAACTGGAGCTACTGTGTTTGGAGACTGGGAATGAGATGAGAAAACTTAGGAGTAGGGCTTCAGATAAATGCATAAGAAAAATGGTGCAATGTGTCAGGAGAGAGCAGGAAGACCAGGCTGACATGAGTAAGTTGAAGTGGAGAGGTCCTAGGGAGAAAAGTGCTTGTCTGTACTAAAACATGACATCCTCCTGTTAGTTCCCACCCCCACCAATTTGTTTCCACTCACCAAACACCTCTGAAATGGTTTGGTAATTGTGGCACATCTTTGTTTAGATCCAGAGCACTAACATAGGTTCAGTCTCCTGATGCTGGAAGACATTCAGTCTGTTGAAGTCATGAATGCTGCAGAAATGGCACAGTGCTGCCTGTGTTCTTCAGTGGTTTGTCAAAAGGTAGTCATGGGGACAGCATGAATTGATCATCGACAGATGCATCTAACTTGAACATGGCCTGGTTTGATTGCATACTGCAGACCACAGCTACATCAGGGATGTTGCGCTCCCATGCACAACAGTTGACAACAGGGAGAAGTCCCCATGTTTAATCAGGTCACTGATAATGTTTGGGTTATACTGTCTGCAGCCCCATTCAGGGTGTAACATACAACTTACATTGACCTGGGTCCAGTAAAAAGGATAAGGCTCCAGTGCTTCCAGTCATCCTGCTTCTGGGTCTCTCAGAGGCTTTCTAGGCTGGGAGCTGTTCTTCCAGGGTCTTCAGAGGATCTTCCTAACCCCCCAGCTTACTTTTACGTACTGATTTGTGTCACTAGTCATTAAATGACAAGGCATTAAATGATTGCCCAATCAAATATTACTTTTGCTAACTTAATTTAATCATTATTCCTTTCCTCTGCTGCTGTTGGTTACTTCCTCACATTGATTTTGAATCCTGATCTCCTGGCATAGTTGTTTACTTCTTCATTTTACTTCAGGGTCACTGCTGTCACTATTCTCCAGGCAGATATTGTTCTTCCCACCAAAATGCTGAAGGTCAGTCTTCATTTCCCTTTCTTTATAGCCATTAGCCTTAATGATGATTACCTACTTGTCTAGAAAAGATAGGGCATCAGGGGAGGGCTGTATAGACTCCTCCACCATAAATATATGTGACATGAAATAAAAGGTTAATAATTATTCCAATAACCATTGAAAAGGTTGATGAAATACTTTATAATGATACTGAAGTTGTGGTGAGAGGAAGGTAAAGGGTGTTTGTTTGATAGGAAAAAAAACCCACCTGCTAGACAAATCATTAATGTGTACAGTCAGGAACCATTAATGTTATGGAAAGCCATCATCCAAGCACTCTCTGCAGCCTTCTCTTGACTTCCTGGGTGAGTGTAAGTATTAAGTGGTCATTTGCTATTTTTTCAAGAGGGATTCCCATCTGCTTCAATGCACAGATTAAAGCTGTTCTGGTTCTGAACTGATACTGTGGTATCACAGAAATCCACATTTGTGAAGAGGCTGGAAACACACAGTGGATGATAGACAATATTATGGTAAGGCAAAGGAATATTGTGCAGTTAAAGGCAGTTAAGGGATGCCTGGAAGAACTAGCTTTTATTGCCGTTTGTGCTACACAGAAGTAGCTGCTGTAAGAGACTGAAACATTTCCACCTATAGTAACTGGTGGTATGTAATTTTTTTCACATGCCCAGTTTTATAAACTGGAGTCTGATTTCATAGAGGTGCCCAACACTGCAGTTACTAGTTGAAATCAGTGGAAACTAGGCTGCAAATATACATTGTGCTGTTAGAGTCCAAATATCCTAAAAAAGTAGATCTTCATCTTAATAGCCAAAGCCTAAAATTTTTAGTACTTCAATTCTCCTGTTATCAAGGGAGAATAATACCACCTCCCAGTGTCATACACATTTGAAGGTAAATCTTGAGAAGCAACTGGTAGGAAAGGCTCTTACATACCTCATGAGCTGGGGAAAGCGAGGCCTGGTCACTTCTTTAACACATGGCCAAAGGCTTATGTTCTGCTGGGCAGTGTTACTGCAGTGCCAGGCTCTGTAGCTTACTGGTGCACCTGCACAAGGTAGAAAGGCAAATAACTCATTACTCTCTCAAAGCAGTGTTTGCATAACATACAATGAAACACGTATGAAGGAGAAAATAAAGTGTTGAAGAGGTTGAAGGCAGCTGCTGCTGTCCTGAATAGTGAAAAGGGCTAGGAGGTTATTTTATTTTATTTTATTTTATTTTATTTTATTTTATTTATTTTATTTTATTTTATTTTATTTTATTTTATTTTATTTTATTTTATTTATTTTAATTTATTTTTATTTTTTAATGTATGTGGTCAGTTACTTAAGCAGTGGGTTATAGAGTACATAAAAAGGGAGGAAATAAAAGGTTGAAAGACTATGATCGTCCTTGTTGCTAGAATTTTGTCATGTTAGCAAGTTAAATTTTACAGCCTTAATGACAGTCTTCTAATGTAGTTAGTGTGATTATCCCAGTTAAGTTTTAATTCTTCAGTTTATTTCTCATACTTCTTATGCTTTACCTTTGCCCCATCTTTGGACTAGACAATTTACGTTTTCTGTGTTGGCCTGAGTTAACACCTAACATAGAAGATCCATATTTGTCTCACAGGAAAAGGCACTCTGTTGGCATTAGATACTGCCTTTCAGCTGAGAATCTCAAAATTTATTCAAAATTGAATTAGAATTTTACCCCATTGCCAATTGCAGTATGAAGAGAGGTTATTAGATTAATGCTGTATCATAATTGAAATAAAATAATAATGGTAATAAGAGACCACTTTTTTGAGATAGGGATAGCTGTGTTCAAATATTTCAGATTCTTCAGGGTCAACAAGACCCACAGGCCCAAGCTAATGATGGATTTACAGTTTTACTCCTTCAGAAAAGTTTCTCCTATTTAAGACTGACTTTACTTATTGACATAGGAGATATGCTGAAAGCCTTCAAAATCTGTCTCGCGTTTATGCCTCAAAAAATTCAGTTTTATACCTTCTTGTACTCGAACTGAGATGTTTAATTCACAAATAGTATTCTGAACTGCAGCACCTTCAGATCACATTCTCTCTTTGAGCTTCCATAGTCATAACAAATAATTGTATTTCAAATAAAATTATAAACATGGGATTTTTTTCATTATAAGATGTAACCTTAAATAAAAGAAATAAAAATCGTTATGACTCAACACTACTATGAATCTCAATTGCAGTTCATTTGTACCTCTGAGAAAAAGAGATAGCTTTGGTAACCAAATTACTTTTACACTAGTGTTTGTGTTGACACATTCATACAGCTAATCTGGTGTTACTTCACTAATGTGATTCTTAAAAAACCACTTGATCATGGAAGCACTCAATGATTTTTCTATGCCTTCTGCTATATGCTTAAAAAACAAGGAATGCTGATACACATCTTAGAATAAATATAATCCTGTTATTTATTTTAGATTTTTTTTTTATCTTGCATGAAAGGCTCTGAAAGTCTGAAACAACCATCCATTTCTATTTAAACCTGTCAATAGATTACAAGGGGAATCATGCACAGCTAGAAATCTTGTGTAATGACAAGGTAAAGTCACTTTTCAATGGGGATTTGTATAACAGTTCCAATTATTGGCAATTTGTGATACTCCAGATTCCTTTCTCATAATTTATAACGTGTTTGTCGTCTTCTCATAGGATGTGGCAACCTTTTCCTTGCCTAAAATGCAAAGCCCGTACAATATATACTTTTTTAAATCTTCTTTATTAAGATAGTAAAGCAAGCATCCATAAAAAAGGACAGTTTTAATATTTCTATTAATTTCTTCTGTTGCAATTGTGAATCTAAAACAAATCATCAGAGGAAATAAGCAGAATTTGACCTAAAAACTTCACATACAAAAATATTAAAAGCCTGTTTATTTCTGTCAAGTTAGAAAAGCAGCATTAGTGAGGTACTTTTTGCTTCAGGAAGGCTCACTTGGCTCTACTTAACTCATAATTAAATTAGGATTGAAAAAACAAGCTAGACAGGTTAATCCACTCAGGATATGGGGGTTACTGTAAATACCTTTCCTAATGCATGGTTTGTTTCTAATGTGCCTTTGGGCATCCATGTGCATTTAAAGCATACATTATTTTTTTAAAGTAGATTTTGTGTCAGTTAAGTTGTCTGTTAGCATAGCCTAGTGGTTACTAAAGGGTATTATTCTGTTGCTTCCAATCTAGAAGTAAAAAAGGAACACAGAGATTTTTTCAAATAGCTTGCTTTGCTTTAAAATGGCCATTAAAAACCAAAAACCAGTAATGTACAATGAAATTCTTACAAATTGAACAGCCTGAACAGTACAATATTACAAAGTGGAATTATTTGAATTTGACTTTCGAAGTAAAATGTTGCAGCCTAGTTCTTGTCCAGAACTTTTTCAAAGATTTGAAAGCCAAAATTCATTCTTGTAAGTTCTGTCCTGCTCTCTGCTGTGGCATGTTGCAGATAGAGGTGTTATATCTTTAATTCCTTAAGCTTACTCTTGTGCAATGGGAATTAACTGAAATGTTCTTATGAAAGCATTTATAAACAGTAAATACAGCTGCTGGTTCCTGTATGTGACTGAAGTATCACATTTTTCCTCATGCTGCTGTAGTTTTAAAGCTAAAGGAAATCTGTGAGACAAATGTCCTGGTTAGCAGTCTTCTAAGATGCAGAAAATAAAAATTTTCTCCTCTTATTTTTCTGACACTTGTCACCCATTAATAAAAGAGTTCGTTGGAGAGGAAAGCAAGTATAATTACCTCTCTTTTACAGATGAGTGAAATGAAGGCCAGGAATGAACAGAGAACACCCAAGGTCACAGGCAGTTCAGTGACTGAGCTGAGGATAACACTGTGGTCTGCTGACTTCTCAGTGGGTAGGGCCGTAGTGTGTGTGACTGTTACCTGAATAAACTGTTGTCATAGCTACTAGTGAGCACGTAAGTCAGCTAAGAGCAGACACAGGGACAATGAAGTCAGCCAGAACAATGGTGGTGCCAGCTGCTATGTGCTGCTTGTCCAGGGTGACCTAGCAGAGAAGGGCAGGAGCAGAAGTAGAATTAGCTTTATAACTTGAAGATATGTAAGCTGATCTGAAGATGAAATCTGCTCCTAGTATCATTATTTCAGAGAAATGTGCAAGGTAATCACATTGCAATGACTCTATTTCAATTCTGGGTTACTTTAACAGCTAAAGATGTTAGGGATAGAGTCACCCTTCTTTTAGGAAGTACTGCACACTCCTTGTCACAAATAAGCCTTTGTGTTGCATATAATGAATTTAAATCTGGCTTCAGACCTTTCTCTGAGCTGAAACACATAGATATGTCAGAGTAATTCCAAATAATTTGGTTTACCAACACTGAAAAGATGAAATAGAAACAAAAGTTTGGCTAACCTAAAACGTTTAGTTTGTCTTAGATTAGGTATACAGTTGCTTCAAAAGTGAAGTGTTACAAACCTGAATATATCCAAAATCTTAGAAAATCCTTTGTAATTCTTGTTATGATATAGTAGTATGTAGCATAGGCATCTTCAATTTCTAGTTTCCATGAGATAAAAACAGTAACTTTTTATATTGCTTTTCAGCAGTTACTGAAAATAGTTTTCTCATTAGTGAAGATAGTAACATTTTTCTCTTCTGAAAAGGGAGAGGGGGCCGAGAGATTCCAAATAACCAAATGTTAAAATAAGTTGATACTTATTTAACTATAACATATGTATATATAACTATAACATAAAGAATTATCTACATATGTAAACTCTTCTGTATCTCTGTATAACATTTGATTTGTCTTTCCAAGTGTGCGCAGCATAGCTAGTTGTAACCATAAAGTCAGTATATTAGCACCATCTAGCTTTCTGGTTTTGGCTATTGCACTTTTTTTTCCAGCTTAAAAAAGGGTAGGGGAGCACTGACTTCAGCTGCTGCTTCAAAGAGCAGGGCTCTCACTCTCCTTTGGTAGAGGGCTTATGTTTCAGTTTGTGAACTTTAAGACTGGGAAGCATAAAGAAAGTCAGAAGGAAGAAAATGTTGAGTTTGTTGGAATTTTGCAAACTTCACGGAGTTTGGAATCTTTTTCTGATTATTTAGTCATATGGCCTCACTATAGCAGCCCAAAAAATTTAGGTATTTAGGCTATATCAGAGTTGTCTGAGTTTTCTCAAAGCCACTGGGTAGGGAGGAATACCTTGACAGGTTGGTTTATCAATGCTAAGGCATTGCCTATGGAAAAAAATTTAAAGGTACACTGGAGTCCGTCAGGTAAACTTTTCACTGTATGTACTGCATTCAGAAGAAGTATAGGCTATCTACTAAGCTAAAATAAATGCCTGATCACCAGACAACTTCAGTGGGCTTCAGTCATGTCATGTCATCTCATGTCTCGTGTCGGTCATGTTATCTTTTCTCTTCTGCCTAATTCACAGTTACTTAAATCTGAACTCAGATCAGAGATAAATTATACATAACTGCCCAAGTGATTTTTAAAAGCTAGGTGTCATTTTAAATGAAACTTGGGCTACTTTGAAGGCTAGTAAAACAATTTTGCTACAGGTAACCATGTCCTTAGGAGAAATATCTTCACTTCTACTGATGTTTCTTGGTTTTCTTACAAGTTATAGATATTGATCTTTATGGAAAAAATATACTCTTACGAGATGAATGACATTAGGTATTTCATATTAAATAAATGTCACTTCAATTAATTCCTGTGAGGATTTGGTGTTGGCACTGGTCGTAGTTTAGGGTTTATGATGTCCTCTGACACAATAGGTTGTTCTGTTTGGCAGCAGACACACTTGATTTGTGTTTTTAACATCTGCAATTTGGTTCAAAGCATTTTCTTATCCTATCAGTAGAACAGTAGAGTTGTAAGAAATATGGGTGGCATATTTCAGTGATCTTTATCATTTCTATTACAACACATTTAGGAGGTAAATCTTTCTACAGATACCTGACAGAGATTATCTACTGCCATTTGCAACATCAAGCCTTCCAGTATTTTGAGACATGTAATCCATTTACAAATGTGAGGTTATTAAACTAGCTTTGTGCCATTGATGAAATTGGTTGATGTGCCACTCATTCCTCATGTGTGGGTAGAGTGCCTGCCGTGAAGGAAAGCCACAGTCTTCGCCTGAGTCTTGATTCACTAACCCTATAACCAAAAATGCTCGTACTTCCTGAGGCTCTCACGTTACCTTGTGAAATATTGTTGTAACATGTTGAAACTCTGTGGGACACAGAGCAGTCTGGTGCAAGGGCGTGCTATCACATGAATCAAGTCTGTATTCAAGTTAGCTGGGCCTGAGTAAAATTAGTCGCTGCCTCTAGCTATGATTTTACAGTGTGCACAGCTTTTCTTGTCTCTCCTATTGCTGGTAAATGGGACAATGTTTGCTGAGTGTATCTGGCCTCTAAATTAGCACCCAAGTTGTCTGAAGAACCTCATTCTCATCTACCCATGTAGATGAGCTCTTTTCCAAAGAGTTCCTTATAAACTATTGGGGATATCAATAATATGGAAGATGAACAAAAGCGGATGTATCTAAGGTTATTCGCTAGTAAGGAAACTCTATTTAGGAAGCAAAAGTGAGTTAGAGGTTTCTTTTTAATATAGCTATTTCATGAAACTTGGCAGCAGAGAGAGAAAGAAAGAGATTATACTTGGCTAGCTCTCCACCCTGACCAAAAACTGACTGTGTGATGCCAGCAACTGCATTGTAGATCTGTTGGGGTCAACAACATGGTCACCACACTTTTGAATTAAGAGTTGGCTCATGCTCACACTGAAAGCATGGACAACATGACCTCATATTTGCTTGCTGTATACAGAGGACCTTTAAGACACTGGGTGAAAGATACCATTGTAGTCTCTGACAGGAAGGCATAAAGAAGTATCAGAGTTTCAGTTAAGTTTCATTGTCTTTGAAGACAGAAGAGGTGTGAACTGCAAAGCTTCATTTTCCAGTACATATTTAACCTGGACCTACCATGACAATCCAGAATCTTAAGACTGATGAAGACAAGCGAGTCAGCGGTAATTAATTCAGCACTGCATTAATACAGTGCTGAAGCAAACTGCATTAATGCAACGTCTTACTCAGCACCACTTATGAAAGATGTGTTGTGTAGATGATAGAATAAGCTTTGGTTGAATTTCAAGCACAGTTGACTGTTGAAGAAAAAGAGCGTGTCAGTAAAAAATGTGAGCATCAACAGGAGTGAACAGTGAACACTGCTTATTCAGAATGTCTGCTTTCCCCTTCACAGTACGCCAGAATGTCACCTAACATCCAGCACCACATATTTATGTGTGTAGAACATGTTTTCTCTACTCAGTGTATGGTCCTGCAGAAGGATCAGAAACTCCTATGAAAAGTATCCTGACTGCAAACTTCAGAAAACTTTAAGGAATTAGATAGTCATTGCTGAATACCTTGAACTGGAAAGAACTGACATTGCTAATCTGTAAATTAACTACTCTTCCTGCTGCATGAAGTTAACATGATTGCTTCGTAAATCGTAACAGCTTTTTACTGAAACTTAGGAAGAGGAGAAATTATCTTTCCTTTCAACAGTAGTTCTCAGACAGTTACTGACTTCAGAGATCCAAGACCCTAAGGAGAAGTGTGTGATTATTCCTTTCTGCAAGACCAGACTCATAAATCCTACCACAAAGTAAACCCAAGTGTTTCAAGAACTTCCGATACTAAACCAGTGCCTTTACAGTTCAGCAGAAATATTGGTTGAATTTGGGCCAATAATTAATAAAAATTATTGATTTTAGGTCCAGTAGCAGTGGTGTGTATTTTTATTTAGTCACAGAGTCGACTGTAGCTTGTAGCTATAATTATCTTACATCTTTTGCTAAATTCTGACAAAAGTATGATAATTTTCCATAATCATAAGGCAACATGCACTGATATAGACTATGGTAAAATTTTCCTATGTACATTTACAAACAGCATGATAGAATGGCTTGATTTTTAATTCACTTTTAGTGATATATGGATGCCTTACTACTATTATTCCAAAGTGTCTCAGTAGTATTTTCTGTTATACTAGTTTAAAATGTGCTAAACGCCAGTATTTTGTTCTGCTAAATGAATGATTGCATTTTGTCATGAAGAAAAGTGCTAATGCGTTAACTGTCTTAATTTAAATGATTTTAATATTATACACTTTGGCAAAATCAATTGACTGTAGTCAGTTATTTTTTAAAAATGAAAATTGAACTTCATGAAAAATGATACAGTAAAATTACATTAATGATTGATTGGATAATGATGATGGGTTAATGTAAAATTGCTATGGAAGGAAGAAGCGAAAGTGTTTATCCTGCAGCTAGATCCTTAGAGAACAGATTATAGCTATGAGCCTGATTTTCAGTGCTTTGCACAGTAATTGCTTCTGAGGAGGCATGGGGAATCTTGAAGACCTTAATGATATGCCACTGCCACTTTAATTGCTAAGAGAAGCCAAGAGAATCCTAATTGCCAAGAGAAGCATTACTAATTAAGGTGTCATTCTTCATTCATTCCATAGTAATTAATCTGAAATATTTGTAAAAGCTGAGATATAAATTTAGATCCAAACTCACTTAGCTTAATCACAACAGACTTTATGTGAAAAAGATCTATGGGTTAAGCAAGGTTAATAGTCAGAAAATTTAATATTTTTTTTTTTCTTAAAAATAAGTGTTTGTTGTTGTTACTCATAACTTTTTAAAACATTGTCCTGGGTTCAGCAGTAGCAGTCATTTTTCTCCTTCTTAGTAGCTGGTGCAGTGCTGTGATTTTGACATCCAGCCTGGGAACAGTGCTGATAACACCGATGCTTTTAGTTGCTGCTCAGTAATGTTTACTCTGACTGAGGACTTTCTTGGTCTCATGCTCTGCTCGGGAGCAGCCATGGTGACCTGTTAGAACAGCTAGGTAGGCTTCTGTCTGTACTATCAAATTTCTGTCTGCGATTCTCAACTTTAAATCTCTTCTCATCTAAACTTTCTGGTCTTTGTGTGCATGTGTAAGGGGAAAAAAGAAGTGAAAAAAAAGCCTTTGCAATGGCAGCAATTTTCACTTTATCGTGTTAGAGAAGACGCCACTATCAGACCATACAGGTGGTGATGATGCATCTTGCAGCATCACGAGGACTTGTCATCATAGTTTATTTAACTGACTCCTAATTCATGGCTGCTTCACTTGAGTAAATTTGAATTCAGCATCACTGCGTGAGAGAGGCTGGTTGACTGTGTACCTTCTAGCAACTGCCAGTTGTTGCAGCAGTGGGATGAGATTAATCACTATACCCAGGTGGCAGATTGCAAGTGATGATCCTACCGTAGAGAATTAAAGGATGAAAGGTGGGAAGAGCAGTAACCTGGACTTGTCTAACTAAGGCATGTATGAAGGATTTTTAGCCGCTGATGGCTACCAAAATTATGCTACCCGCTATAAAGAGATGGAAATCTTGAAGACCTGAACTGTGCTTGGCATGTGCCTTGTGCTTGACTACAAAAGGAGCCAAGTGTGAAGTGTGCATGAACAGATCTATGAAGTAACTCAGTGGTTGCTGAGGACCTGATAATCGCCTTGTATGCATTTCTGGGGATTTAGTTCAGTCTCTGCCTGGTCTTGTTCTAATCTGACTGCCCTTTAGTGGCTGGAGTATGTGAGATGCACTAGCTGAGCACCATATCTGATTTCATTTCTTGCAAGAGGACTCTAGTTTATATGCTCTGAATGAACTCTGCAGTGTGAACCATGTTGGAGAGACTCTCTTCAAAAGAAAACACACTCCTTATGCAGACTGATACCACTGTAGATGCCTCCTTTTCTTTTTTTTTTTTTTTTTTTTTTTTATTTAGGTACTTCATTTAAGTACCTAAAAGCAGTTGGGCAGAACTGGACAACAGCTTATACTGCTGCCCATGTCATGAGTTCAGCAAGGGTTCAATCCTGAAAATACATGAAATGCATGCTCCTGTAAAACCTTGCATTTGTGCTTGTAAATTTTTGCTTTTTTGCTTTTTTTTTTTTTTAATAAAAAGAATAAAATCTAAAAAAAGTCTTATCTGTTACTGGAAATGCTCGGATCATAACTTCAGAAAGCTATTTTAATATGTAAAAAGGAACCTTTCTGTGTTTTCATAAAGATAACAAAGCTGGTAGTAACTAGGTGGCCAGATGATGAACTAATATTTAACTGAAAATAGACCCTAAATTCATGAAATTGTAGGTGAGGAATTGAGAAAATCTAAAGTTCAGGTGATTTTTAACTAGCTTTTGCTCTAAGCCACAAGTAATAACTTGGTTTAAGATCGATTTACATATAAGTGTTTTTCATATACAAGATAAGAAGAATAGATGAGTTGACCATTCAGTGCTATGTGGATTGAAGGTAGTATTAAAAAATAAATGTTGTTATGTTGTAGCAAAATATGTGTCTTATTAGGTCCTCACATGGAAGATCATGATCTGAGCGGTTTAGTCACTACATGTGAAATATAGGTAGAACATTTTTTTCCCTATGCATCATTTGTCTTACTAGAATGTCAGCATAGAGTAGGCTGCTTATCTTTACTACAGTAAATGATGAACAGTTAAAAAAATTGATGGCATCACAGGTGTTTTAAAATTTGCAGTAATAACTTGAGAGTGAAGGGAACTTCCCAGAAACCTTACACTCTAATTGAGGAGACTCTGGTCTGACTGGAATATTCAGGTTGGATTCTTAGCTTAAATTTCTTTATTACTGTTCTTACACAGTTCCCATAGCTTTGGGAAAGTATCGTTCAGAATAACATATGACTTCTACTCTTAGTTTTGCTTAAAACTTGAGAAAAAAATTACTACTTTGTAAATACACCCAAGGTATTGCTGACAGTATCTTTAAAATTAAATCATACACAAGTATCCCTGCTTTATAATCTGTTCCATAATTATATACATGACTGAATTAATTGTTTTAGGTTTTGTTTATGTTGCTTTATTCTATTACAAATCAGCACAGCACACATATGCAGGTGAAAGACACAGCTGATTTATTAGCCTGTCTCAACAGGTGATCTGGCTTGTTTCTTGGTACCATACGCTAGTCTGTGACATAAAATTTAAGAAAGAGTTATTGCCACCTGACATACGTTGACATTGCATGTGGTCTGGCATGGCCTGGCATTATATCTATGCAGAGAGGACCAGTACTATTAGCTGCAAGGATGGGGGCATGCCACCTGCCTGTTGTGCCCTTCTGTCACTTGCACTGTCCATCTGTTAATTGAAAGGAGTTAAAATTCACCTATTTTTTGTCTTTTGGAATATAAACCCTCAAAAAATCAAAGGCAATTAAAATGACAAAATTAATCTTAAAACTAATAGTATTTAATGAATCTAATCCTCTCTATGTGCCAGAATGCTGGCTCAGTTAGATACTGTAGGGTCAACTGTGCTCTGCTGTGACTGAGGGTGGATTTCAATTCATAATACACTATTTTGTATGGGCAATAATAACTTTTAACATAATACTGGATGTAAAGGCAGAGGTAACTTTTTATAAATTCAATTCAGTGGGTTTTTTCCTCCACTGTAATATGATTTCAATGGTTACAGTATTGCGTTGAATTTTGACATAGTAACAGAGTTCCTGTGGCAACTACTACTATTTTCTCAAATAGTGTATTCAACACAGCCAGATCCCTTTAAATAGTCCACGTCCTGTTAAATGTCAACACGATTGTGTTGGCAGTTCAATGTACCGTGTTGTCAGGGTCCTCAAGTATATGTCACATCGCTGATTAAGCAGCATGACGGCATCACCTTGATAGGTTGGTGATTTCTGAAGTTTCATCAGTGTAGTGGTGCTTTCATGCAGAGTTCTGCACCATCAACTCACTCTGTCTTTCTGTGTAAATAAAAACTAAGAGCCCACTCTGCACTAAAAATAATTTTTATCATGCTTACTGTCAAAAGCCTGTTTTAATTTAATCCCATCCTAAGTCATATGTGTCAGATCAGTAGTGTAGTATTGCTTTGCTTTTTCATAATGTGCAAGATTATTTTTTTCACTTTATGCATAAATTACAGAAGAGAGCACGTAAGTGAAAAATGCATGTATCTTAAAATCTGTGTATGGGTTGTCTTTGGAGAAATGGACAGAAAAGACCTTTATGATTATCTTTTGTGCTGCTTGTATGAAGTAAACTGGAGACAGGTTGGCAGGGGAAGTGTCCTAGTAGGTGTAGGTTTGAGTTTCACCACTAAGTCTCCATTGGGGTCAGATCAGCTTCCCTTGCTTTACCACATGGAGACCTCCCCTGATAATGTTGGAAGATTGCTAACCCTAAACTGCTATCTGTTTTTCTTCAAAGTTTATTCCAAAACCGAAAAGCTGTGATGTTCTGGTAAGGGAAGTAAACACTATCCTAAACACAAAACTAGCAACCCTCGCTCAGTAAAACTGTGGCTTAGAAGTTACTTTTTTTATCATGTGTTCCTGCATTTGCGATTTTAACTGCTGATTTGAATTTTTAAATCATTTTAAGTTCACAGCTTTAAGTGGAAGGCACAATGCCATTGACTAAGTAGAAAAGAGTAAGAAACTTGGCTCAGTTTGTAGTAATGCTGGCATGGAGAAGTCTACCTGAGTATGTGTTTCTTGCACAGCTGGACACCTGACAGCCTGTCTCTCTTCTGAAACTGAATGGCTGTGGCTCTGTAGCCTTTTCCATCTGGTTGTAAGTCTTAGCTTTGAAGGGCAACCTGAAGTCTAAAGCTAGGGTCTGAATACTTAAACTACAGAATGATTCCTTTTATGTGAAGGACAGCTGCTGGGAACCAATACCACATGACATGGGTATATGATATCATTTTTAAGGATCTTTCCATCAAGCCATGTAGAAACACATTCTGAGTAATGAATTCGTTCAAATGAAATTGGAGTTGTTATGGAAGCAATACAACTGAGGATGAAATGAAGTATAACAAATATTGCCAGTAGCTGAGAACATGTGCTAGGCTAAGGTCTCTAAAAATGTTAGAGTTGCTTTTCTGTCATTCACCGCTTATGAGAAAAAAAGCATGAGAGGAACCAACAATTTGTGTAAATGCAGCTTTATTTTGTACATTGAGAAGCAATGGATCCATTTTCATACAGAAAATATCTCTGATCCTTAGATTAGAAAAGTATGATGAAGATTAAGTTAATAAAGTAATGAAATGTCATGTAAAATGTTATTGCCATTATAGGATGTGAGTGTTCAATTTACTCACAAATGCTAAATTCATTTTTAATTGGGCTGTATGTATTGTATTTAATGGAAGGCCTGGGGTTTTTTCCTTGCACACTCAATAAATTTTAATTGAACACCTGATTCCTGACACTAACACATTAACATCTGGATGCTATCTATCTTTTATGCATATAGATACACTGATTAAAACTCGGCAGAAAAGCAGATAATATGAAAACAAAAAGACAACATTATGGAACACTTACAGCCATAATTTTTTTATTATATATTGAGAAGCATTTAATTATCTTATTAATTTCATTTAATTAGCCACACTATCTAGGTCAATTGTTTTTTATTGATACGGCATGTTAGCAACTTCACTAATTGGCACAAAATAGCATGTGACTATACTAAATGTCTTGTTTTGTCCAAAAGTATCTCTCACGCTTTTTCACTTTCTTGAGACTTTTTATTTATTTCAGTTTTTTGAATAACACATAAAATATTTTGACAAGAAATGGCTTGATTTAAAATTTGGCATTTCACTCAGATATAAAAATGAAAAAAAAAAGATTACAAAGAAAAGGTATTTACTTTTCTAACATTATGTTTTATAATCGGAAAGTATCACTCTACTTTGTGTAGCCTTTAGGAATGTTTGTCTTTCTTTGGAAAGAAAAGTGTATTTTTAAGCATTCTTTATCATTAAGATTTTAGACATAATCTGTTAGTATTTACAAATTTAGTCTAGAAGAAAAGCAGCAGCATTGCGTCACTCCAGCTATTGTATTTTGGTGCCTTTGGTATCTGTTCTGTACTTATCTCTTTTAAACCAATGATTTAACAAATCCGAAAGCTCTGAGTATAGACGAGCTCAAATTATATAAATATTTTAGTGCATAATATTAATTTCCAGTTAAACACTAACAGAGCTTATTAGAACAGAGATTTTACAGAAATGTAATTGATGAAAAAAGTGTTATTTCTACATAATTTCTTCCAATATTTGATGGTACCTCTCCTTCATTTTTGATCTTTGAAGACATAATGTACTTTCGATGGAATAATTCCTCAAGATGTATTTGGTATCTCTGTACCCAGAAAACAGGGTTGTAATTTCACCAATAGGCACCTTTTCAGTTTACCAAATTCTGATACTTTTGCAAATTATTTCCATGCTTTTTGAGTTGTTGCATAATCTTTATAATATATGTGTTCAACTGTGTTGGTACTTCAACAAATGAAGTAACTTGTCATTATGCAATGAATGATCTCCCCATAATTTGAGAATAAATGTATTATTAATATGTATGACTGTGCTCCCATATATACATGATTCGTGGAATAATAAGACATTCAACTTATTTAAAATGTTGATTTTAAAACTATTTAAGATATAAGTTTCACAGTCCTTGCTCTGAAGTTTAATTCAAGCACTTTTTGTGGTTACACAGTGGAATTTTCTTTCCTCTTCAAGTCAGTCACAAACAGGGATCAATTTGAATCAGATTGGCTTGGTCTGGGCCATTGCATTATACATATCCTGACAGCCACAGGAGGGCAGCATGGTTAAATTAAGGGAGAAGATGGGGATGTGGTTATAATGCAGCTAAATTAATCTCACTTTTGATTGTTTATATTGTTTTTTGAAAGCTTGGATAATTGACACGAGTGCATATTTTCCTAGCTAATACAGATAAAGCAATTGCATGTTAATTTTAAAAGTTTCCAAGTGTAGCTTCGTAGTAGCTATAAATGTGAAGTTTTTCTCTGTATATATAGAGTCTATTTTAGAAGATTTTAAAATACTGAATTTGGAAGCTATTAAAGCCTGGTTGGAAATTTATTTCTGAAAATTCCAATAAAATCTGTTATAGTATTTTGGAAATCAAATATTTGGAGAGTGTCTGTAGCCATTCCAGTAGATTTATGTGGCACCGGGACTACTCTGCTAAGTCTTGACAGAGTTATAGCAAAAAATAAGTCCTTTTATTTATCTGTGTATAAATATATACACATATACAGACATGTAAAGTTCTGTTTAGGGAAAGAGATTGAAAAATCTTCATCTCAGATTTGAACAATAATCAATGAGTGATACTAAAAAGATTAAGTATAATTTTTGTTCCATCAAAATTGATCATCAGAACAGTCATAGAGGGCATTTTACCCTTTCTGTTATATACAAATAAATGCTATTTAAAAAAAAATCTTTCTAAAACTTCAAGTGAGGAGAAACTACTCAAACCTCCCCTCACATACAATTCATGTGTTAAAATTTATTTTTTCTCTTATATTTTATGGATTTTTTTTAATTATTTTTATGTAACAGTAGTTTTACAGCTGAGTATCACTTAAGTATTGCTATTTTGAGGAGATAGTTGTTTGTCAGAGCAGGAAAGGGCTGACCCCAGTAGATGGCTCTGATGTTCCCTCACAGGTGGTGAATTCTGTGTTCCTGAAGTTTCCAAATGCGACAGCTCCAGTGTAATAACTCCAGTGCAGGGACAGTGCATTTGAATGGGTTTATTCTCTGCATATTTGTTACAGTAAAGAACTTCTGTAAAGACCAAATTCATGCTGCTGTTATAGGTTTATATCTTTCTTGTATACCACTTTTTTGTTTTTGTCTAACCACTCCCCAAAACAAAACCATTTTCAAGATATTAACATTAGGCATTTTTTTCCTACTTATGTTAATTAAGTCCTGAATTCCTTGAAAGGATAACTCCCAAATAAGAAACTCCTAAAGCCACTAATAACGTGAGTAGAGGAGTAAATTCTGCAGATGTATATCTGCATGCTTCCATCCAGTTGCTGCTTCCCTGTGCAACTTTTTGGGAACAAGGTACATGCCTGAATGTGCTTTTGGATGGCTACTTCTATGTTCTTTAATCAAGAAAGCTTCTTCAAAAGAGCCAAAGTGACATAGAGTCAGAAGCTTTTTTGTTTCTTTGGCATCTTTAAAATTTACATGTATTCTGTATAGGAAAGTTTCTTAAATTGGATAGTTGAAGAGAACTGATTGGCTGGGTGAAAAGCTTTCTTCCTTGTTCTTACTCTTGCATTGTCATCAAAATGCAGCCAGAAGTATTACTTTTTTGACTCTAACTTTTGATGAAAAGATCACCTGCACTGGTAAGTTTTCCAAGGAAGAATGTCTCTATCAGAATGTTAGATTAGCCTTACTGTCTTGGACCAAATGTTCACCTAACCCCCTACCATGTCTCCCACTGTGGTCAACAGCAGCTGACTGGGAAACTTTCTAAGAAATGTCTCAGTATTCTTTCAGACTCCACTTGTCTGCAGAGCGAGTACTTTCTGAGCCATGTACGGTTCTTTGCAGATGCTAACATTTAATGCAATTGAATTTCTCTTTCACAAACCTGTCGGTGAATGCCCAAAGTGCACAATGAAATGTAACTAATTTGAGTTCATGGAAACAAGCCATAACAGTTGCATTGCTGTAGGAGAATGGAAATTAATGTCTGGCACTGTTCCTACATTGCTTAGAGGTGCTGGAGATGCAATGGAGACTGTCAGCACCACTGATACTGGCAGCATCATCTGTTTTTCTGTTGTTGTATGTTAGATGGAAAGAGAAGTGATATACATTGATTCCAGTGTTTACATGAAGTCTGGTAGATTAAAAAGGAGTTTTTCAATGTATGATAGCATGAAGTGTGAAAATTTTAATCCAGAAGAAAATCAAATATTTCCAAATAAAAGGCTTTTTTACTTCTGCAACGAGGAGTTACTACTATTTCGAAGATACTGTATGAATTCCAAGAGGGTAACTGCATTTTCCCCACTGTTGCTTAAATTGTACTCTAGCATGCTACATTCTGGACTGCACTGTAGTAGCAGAACTAAAAAGCCTTTCTTTTTTACCAAGTGTGCCAAGTATTTTGACCTTTTTACAGTCAATGTAGTCTCTGTCCATTATCAGCTAAGTTCAGTCATTGCATCCTCATAGCACTACTGAAAAGAGCAAGCTAATATATATTATTCTGAAGTATGCTTTAGAATGAGCACTTTTTTCAGGCTGCGAACAGCAAACATTTTGTGTGAATGTCCCATTACCTACTTTTCATGATGCCTTCATACAGAAAGCCTCCTTCATTTCATCTATTTTCAGGCAACTCATTGCAACACCTAAGTTTGGAGTCTTGGCACTGTAGGGATCTGGAATAGGCAGTGGAGACAGAAAGGCATTTCCAAACAGTAATTTGCAAAGCTCTTGAGATAAAATATGCCCCGAGTAGTTTGTGCTGGATCCATACAAAGTACAAGGGAAACACAGTCACTGAAAGTGGCATAGTGGAGTTGCAAAGACAACATTTAATTTGCTGTTTCCATTTAGAACATTTTGGGTTAGATTTTTTTAATTCTGAATGATATGCATGTTTTGATGCGTGGGGTGAAAAGGCTGAATGGCTTTATATGCTTTGAAATGCATTTTTTGATGTCTGGAAGATAAGAACTGGTGTGAGGCTTTCCTGAATGTTTCTTCTGCTGCGCTAAGACCTCAGGTTCTGAGCAGTTCTTGCTTTTCTCTGCTTTCGTTTCTCTCCCACAGAAGCTAATGTAATAATTCTAACCTCTCTCACTGCACGTTATGAAAAATAATTACCTGAAGTTTATAAAGCACTAGTCAAGTGTCAAGCAATGTTCCTATTACATGATAGGTAAGTTAGGACTTATTAAACTGATTTGGTTAGAAACTTTGGTGATGATTTAAAATAGAGGTTTTAATTGAATTATTTTAGCTATTTTAAAAAATCTCTAGCTATCAAGAAATTTAAAAAATTGTTCTAAAACATGATAGCATTTTGAATAAACATCTTCTTTGTGCACAAGTGGAAGGAAAGTGCTAGATAATTCATTATCATGATTTCTGTGCTTCATTTCAGATCACAAATAGGGATACCAGCTGTGACATATTTCCTCATGTTCTTGTAGATCAGATGTATTTATTTATACTAATCCATAAGGACTTCAAAATACTTAGTAGTGATGATGACAACTGTTATGAAAATACATAGAATCAACAATCTTAGGATAGAAGTGGAAGCATTTTGTTCCACTTGTATGTTTTATTACTAAAAAAAATACAAAATTAACTCCACTGGCATCTGTATTCTTTATGAAATAAAAGTTATATCAATCCCAGAGTAGCTTTCTAGACAGTGAAAAGAAATATATAACCAGCCAGAGATAACCAAAGCCAAGTATCACTCCTGAAAGAGTTCACTGCTCTTACTAGCCTCTACCACTCTTCCCGAAAATGGGCCATTTTAAACACTGGGACTCCAGAACTGGAGTTACTTCAATTGGCAGCTGAATTCATTGATTTGTTTTATACCAGTGTGACACTGAGCAGGGTATACTGACTGATTCCATCAGTGACAGTGTATGACCTAGAAAAAAAAGTAGATTTTTCATATTAACAGGTCCTCAAAAATTAGGCTTTCTAGATCACTAATAGTATCACTGCCTGGCTGGAAAAAGGATCACCAGTTTTTCTATCTTAATTTCAGTGTCATGTGCTTCCAGTCATATGAAGAGATGTCTACGCTGGGTGCCAAGATGCCTCTGAGTGCTCACAATGCTTCTGAGTTGATTTAAGGTCTGGGAGTGTAAAGATCTGTTTCCACAGCCAAACTAGGTGCTCAAGGGAAAGCACTGCAGTTGAAACTTTTTCTACTGCATCAACATTAGCATTTAAATTCAGATTTTCACTTTTAAAACTAATCTTTTTGTTGTTCCTGCTTACTGTGCTTTTTTTCACATCAGGGAACAGTTTGTGTTCACAGGCTGTTATCCTTTTAGATGGAATTAAACCAAGAGGTGAACTCCAGGGGTTCACCCATGTGTGCTGCAACCACTGATAGCCATTTGGTCCGTGGGTTCAGACTAGAGCTAGTCCAAAGTAAGCTGGCTCAAAAAGCACAGAGAGATGTTTGCTCCTCAGCATCAGCTGTTTCACAGTTGTGCTGCATTATCTGTTTACATTACAATTAGATTACATTAAAATTGGAGCACTTTCTGCATTTATGTTGCATCTGAACGATTACATTCTTTTGTTACTTGGAATTCTCCCAAGGCTAAAGGATGTTTTTCTGTCTTGACAAACACTGCCACTTTACATACAAAATAGGTTTCATGACATGACATAAATTGGATTAATAATTCTCAAGTTCCCATTGCTGTTACTTCACAGGTTCCATAAGTACTGGCATGAATATTCACAAATGTTGAAGCGCTCTGGAGTGCAGTAAGATACCACTTTTAAAGAATCTAGGGATACCTGATCTTCCAGCATACCAATAGCCATTTATATTGTAAGTGAAAAGTTATTTGAGGGGAGGAGGGGGATAACCCACACATTTTCCTGTTCATATGATGAGTATCTTGCTTATTGGAATAAATATTTTCTGTGGCTGTGGTGTTTATATTATTTGACATTCTTCAACATTTCTTTATCCTTAGCAGGCATAATTGCAGTAGAACTTTAGGCTGATTTTTTTTCATTCCATCTGTTGAACGTTTATTTAGTTCTCTTTCTTAACAGCACATAAAGTACTAAAATGAATCCGAGAATGTTTACAGCTAGGTTTCTTATGACCTAGGTCATATTGTTGTCTTGAATCAGTTTTCTTTCTCATCTTCAACTGAAGACAAAAAAATGGCTTAATCTTTCAGGGTTAAATAAAAGAAGGAATGTGTGCAAGGAAAATTCCTTTTATGTGAGGGAGCAGGGATGACTGAAAGTGCCTGTGGGCATTTGGTCCCCATTGGCGCTCTCAGCAATGCAATGATGCCCACAGATAGCCTGTATTGTTGTCAGTTAAATGGGATCATGAGTGTCTGAAAGGTGTTTGAGAATGAACTGAAAATCATTTTCACAAGTGGATGATTACTTCTGCCACATGTTAACCGAACTCTATCAGAGTGGCCCAGATTTTTGAGACTGCATTAATTGCTCTTTCAACCTTGACTGAGGTTTCTCTTTAAGAAAGGCCTTTGCTGGACTAAACTGCTACACGTATTGATTTTTCTTTCTATATTTTTTCATTGTTTGTGATAAATGAAGCCTTTTACAAGTAGAGAATTTATCATTCAAGATGTAGATAGATTGCTTCATTCCTTAGAATAAAAAGGCTGGTCTAAAAATGATCTCTGAAGAAGTAGTAAGTCCTTTCTCCAGCAGTGAATAGCTCCAGTATTCCACACTCAATTATGTTTTTCAGCTATTCATTAGTGCTGTTTTTTTCATCAAAAAGTAGAACCCTACACTCTCGTAGAGCAGACTTGGAGCAAATAAGCTGTCATCTCCTTTCCTATGTATGTCATCACGTAATGGAAACTGCACTATAATATTTAGCAATATGGTTTTGCATTTTTGTAACACAAGGAAATGAACTTTGAAAAATATTCAACCTTTATATATATAAAACATAGTGATGCTCAGACTTCTTAAAGAAAATGGTTGATCATTTTGTTTGTTCCATTTCTGGAGGACAAGATTATGCTGACTGAGACAAAATGATATATAAAACATATTTTATTTAGGTTTCTCTGTGTTTTATAGAGGAAATTGCTTATAGTCTTATTTATTTTCCAGGAAAATATAGTTTAAATTTTAAATATTTATTTTTCTACCATACTGTAAGCATTATGAGGTATAGTCAGGTAACTCTGTCACTTCATACAAATCCAATTCTTACTTTTTAATTTGGGAGTGAGAGAAGAGAAAGAGAGAAGTATTAAATAGTGCTAAAAGAAAGAAAATTGTAGAACTGTCTTTAAGAGCTGAATTCTCAGGAAAGTGATTGCATGGTTTGTACATTTGATTTCATTTTCATATTACTACAAAACTGTTAGAATATCTTTACATTGGGGTAGCACTTAGTGATTCAACATGTATGATCAATGTCTTATTTTCTATGTGCTGTATAAAAGCAGGTGTATTAGTCTTAAGTCACTGGAAATTATGTGAGCAATATAAAAAGCCTGAAGAAGTCGGCCGAGCTTATACATACTATTATAAATATACTTTCTAATGTGCACATGTACCGATGTGGATGTTATGTGTACATATTATATTAATATATTTTTACAGAATAAAAGTCTGCATTTATATCTATTTCTATGTGCATAAGAAAACCAATCTTTCCTGACTTCTTGTCAGTGTACTTACTAAACATTCTGAAAACACAGTTTTAAAGAGAAGTCAAAATAAATTAATTTAGTAAAATGCAGTTATTATTTCCATGCTCAGACAGAGGGAAACTATTTCAGTATGTTGCTTCTCAGTGTCTAGCTCAACTGTGATAATTCAAGAATTATTTTAGATTATCCCAACTCTGGAACCAAAATTATAGTGAAAAAAATTGTATCAGATGGTGGTTTAAGTTTTTAGAAATATGGAATTTTTGACTTCTGAATATCAGTTTCTTCTTTCTATTGCATAGAATATTTTACCTAAGAAGGGTAGGGTGTTTGAAGGAATGGCTGTTGTGTGTGTTTCTTGTTGTTGCTGAGAGTGTTCATAATAGTCTGAACAATTAATGCTATGCATGTTGTGCTCATTTTTTTGGATGGAGGGGGTGAGTGGGGCTTGTAGGTGAATACAGACTTGCATATGTGTATTTACCTGAGACTCATGAACAACGATGCAATTCCCTGTCTTAAAAGTAAAAACATTCTTCAACTTAGCTCTAGGACTTAGTTAACTTCTAAATCTGTTAACCTATTAATTTTTGCTCCAGTTGTGAAACCCAAGAGTCATTTAATTCTGGAAACTGGCTTTTGTAGACTTTTTCTGTTATATTCATGCACTGCAGTTTCTACAAATCCTAGATATTACAGTGCAAATTTAGTAAGTTTCTTAGGTCCTTTACTTTCCATTTTTTCAATGGAAAATAAATGGGACAGTTTAAAGAGGATTCTAGGTACCTAGGATGTTTGGCTTGTTCTGAGTATAACTGTATGAATAAGAATTAATCTCATGTTTCAGGAGCATGCATACTTCAAATGAGCATGGGGTATATCCCTTGTAAATGGCTGAAACTTTCTACATTAGAAAAGAACTGTCACTTCTAGAAGTGGCACTGGAGGGACTAATAATTTAATGTTATAACTGTGGGTGTATAGTGAATTGTAAAACCAAGTAACATAGGCTTTGCACTTCTATAGTTAATCCCAGCTTTGTGTCATGAATGCTGTTTCCTTTGTTAAGTAATTTTATCTAAAACCAACAGATTTTAAAGTTAGGTAGTTAATGTTCCGTTCCTTTGTTTCCCAAGGAAGCTCTTCTTTAACACTTCGTTTGGAAGTGATTTATAGGAGGAATAAAAAGTGCATTTTGCTTATTGAATTTCTTATTTGTATGCTTTCTTATTTTGTAATTTTGAATTTACTTAACTTGTGATAGTTCTGCATAAACCTGCAGAACCTGTACTGCAGAACTATATGTGGTATACTTTATAGAAAAAGTAATTTAAAAAGAAACCAACCTTTTCTCTGATAGCAAATTTTTTAAGACCTCTTCTTTTAAAAGCACCTTTCTATACCAGGCTTAGTTAAAAATACTGTGATTACTCGTTAGGAAGAAGAATCCTCTGTTAGTTTATGGCTGCTTTACAGCCATTTAAGACATGCCAAGAGAGTGGGAACATGGTCAGAATATCTTTGTACTGTAGCATTTGAGGACTGTGTATTCTCAGTTAGTCTTCACAGTCCATGTGGTAGTTGCCCTTCAACATGCATCAGAGAGACCTAGAGGATGTTCTGAGGGATATGGTGGCAGAATGTCCATGAAGAACAGGACAGGCTTAAGACTGAGAGAGCTTAAAGGCCACCCCTGGACCCTTTTACTTTTGACCCCCCTCATTAATCTTCAAGTCTGAGTGAAATTCATCAGTCATTCCCCCTCCACCCTATGGCAGTATTAAAGAGATTAACAGGGCAATAGCGATGTGCCATGCTTTGGGAAAAGTAAATGCTCTGATTTAAAGGAACATGCCTGGCTCTTTTGAAACATATATGAAAAGCAAAACAGTTCATGTTTTGTGGGGGAATGTGCACTTATCACTCTGTGAGGTAAATGCTGCCTTATTTGCAAAACATTATTAACTTTCAAATGAACACTAGTTGGCCCCTTTTTCGGTACCCTTTTTGACACATCCCTTACTCGTCTCCTTACTTTTTATTGAATTTATAATAATCACAGAATTAAGAAGCTAAAAAGAGTGTGTCAGGATCTGAACTATTCAAAGAAAGCTAAATGAACTGGTAATCATGTACACAATGCCAAGTGTCCTCTCTCTCATACAAATAAAAAGCAGATTAACCAGGCAAGGCAGAGTTTCAGCACAGGTGTAGCAGGAGTTGAAGAAGGGCAAGATCAGTGTCACAGTAGTGAGAGAGCCACTCTGTAATCTGACAAGCTGCCAAGGTTAATAAGCATTACACTGAAAATTCATGTTATACAAAAAATACTTTTAGGTATACTTCGTGATACCTAAACTGGGAAAGAGTGTGCTTGAGTGCATGCCCAGGACAGTTGGAATAAAGGTGTTGCCTGTATCTTACTTGCCTGTTTCATGTTAGTTCATTGCTCTTTTCTTTTTGGCTGAGCGAAAAACCATGGGGCAACAAAGCTCCAGAAGTGATCAGAAAGTAGAGGACAGCAGACCCTCTCCTCTTACAAAAGAGACACCATCCATCCAACACCATCATCCAACCAACCACCCCTAATCCTAGTTATAACTTTTCCATAGTATATGTGCCAGCATCCTCTGGAGAGCACACTTGGTCTGAAAAATTTGGATCTTTGGTTTGCCTTTGAAGCACCTAGTTGTACTAGGTGCCCTTGAGAGAAGCTGTCCAGCCAGAAGGGACATCTCATTGTAATATTTTGCTTTTCTCTCAGGTTCTAGAGAAAAACTTGCAAATCTATGGAAACCAGAAAGAAAAAAAAAAGTGTTGAGGAATATTTCTGTGTAGTCAAAAGTATTCTGCTTTGAAGCGTTTTTCCTGTTTTCAAATGTGATTGGTGAAATATGTGATAAGTGCATTAGTCTTCTAAAACATGAGGTCTTTTGCTTCTGCTTTTTGTCATCTTTTGAGTGAAAATGAAAATATCTTTACAGAGAGTAAATAAAAGAAAAAATCACTTCTTAGGTGTGACAACACTGAAGAAGCAGCTCAGTAGGTAGAGCAAATGAATACACTCCTTTCTATTGGGTCCTCCACATATCATGCTTCTTATTAATGCAAAAACATCCCTTTATTATTTCTTTTGCAGATATTTGTATGCTCTGGGACAGAAGGTTTGGAAGCGGTGGAAAAAACGCTACTTTGTTCTAGTTCAGGTTAGTAGACTACCATGAAATTTCATTAAAAGATAGTCTTGCACTATAAATTTTCTTGCATATGGTTGCTGAAGCCATTAGTAAATCAGTATCTTCAGGTAACATATGCAGCACTTCTCCAAGCTTCTTACAGCATAGAGACATCCAGGGTATTTTTTTATTATTATTATTTATTTACATATGTAGCAAACAGAAATGTTGTTGAGGTTTACATATGTATATAAATGAGTCCCTACAATGTGCAATGTTTCAGCTGAAACTAGAAATTTCTGTATGCTTTGACCTTGAAACATTGCACTGACATCTTTTTAACAGCATTCAATTTAAAATTTATATTTCACAAAGTGGATTGTATTTACTGTTTCATTTATTCTATCTCAAAAAAGATTTCTTGCCTTTAAAATCAAAGCAACAGCAGTTACTATTAAGAACTTTTTCATAAGTATTTTTTTGAATAATGCTATTTTTTGTTCTTCCTTGCAATATTAAATTGGGTAAAATTATGTAGTTGTTACAAAAGAACTAATGTAGCAATTGTTCTTGGCCACAAAAATGTGCTGGGCTTATATTTCATAACTTGTTTGTACAAACTTAGAACTGTAAGTATTTTCACATGCTGGTTAATGATATTAATAGAATAGGAATAGGAAAGTAGATTTTGAGTGGTCAAAACTGAGAAACATTATTTTTCTGAGTCTTTGGGAAAATTATTAATTCTGTATGTACTTGTCTTCAGATTGCAGTTACAAATTTGATTTTCTGAGTCCCTTTAGAGAACACTGTTCTTCTGTGTCCTTTTTTTTGTTGACAGAAAACTGTTAAAAGTGTGAGTCTCCATAAATGTCATACAAAGGCTGAAGCCTGTTGAGGCTTTTTTAAGAGCAAAGGCTTCTAAAACTCCTTTACAGAAAGCCTGATTCCTTTACCACTCTGTCAGACGCACTCACCTGGTCTCCTTGTACTCCTAAATGATGAAAATTATAAGGATGCAAAAAAAATCCCTGAACAAGGTCCTTAAAAAAATGAAGTTAAAAGCTGAGAGTATTTACATATTATTCTTGCTAAGCATGATGTCAATACAGTGTTCTCAATGCCTTCAGTGGTAATTGGCTTGCATATTGATAATCAGTGAGTATGGTTAGAAGGTTGAACAGGATCTTCTGGAAAGTCTACTGAATTAATTTCAGTTCTGATTTTGCCAAGGTCCTCTGTGAAGAGATGAGGATTTTTATGACTTTATTAAGATCTGTAAAGTTTGGGAAGATCTCTGTGTAAAATAGCTGTTAAGGCATGGGTGTGAAGGGACAATAAAGTTACAGGGAAAAAAAAAAGTGAGGCTAGATACTGCCTTGTCCTTCACGCTGTTCTTTAGCACTCCTACTTTACATCCGCCTTTCACTAAAAGAAAGACCTTGATCTCTTCCTGTAAGCCGTAGGTTTCATCTGAGTTTTAAAATGCACACCTAAGAGACATATAGTCTGTCTGTGCATGTGATATGGAACCATCTGGAAGACCAGTTTATTCCAGCCAAGTTAATTTTAACTATCTTCTGCTTTCTCTACTGAAATTGAAATGCTGGAGGATAATATTACAGGAATTCTCTAACTGTCATGGGATGGGATTTAGACATCTATTTCATTTTAAAGCAGCTATCAATTCGATACAGCTATATGAAAAATACCATGTTAAATCAATATTTACTGTCCAGACAGCTCAGACTCATTTATATAGTCCAGCCATGATACATATACTGACAATAAGCTGAAGTCGATACATGTGAAATAACAATTCAGTAATGAATATTAGTCTGTAGTATTGATACATTATTGACATATTGACAAGTCTTCCTCTATAGATAGCTTTTAGCTTACGTTAGTAAAATATTAAGGCCATGAGATTCGGTTCTAAGACAGAGGCTATCAATACGATTTACGTATGCTTTGGAAATTTAACTCAGGTGTGAAATTAGATGAATAATGTTGATTTTTCAGGAGTGTGGTGTGAGTAGTGTGCACCTTCATTATTGCCACACATATTAGAAGTTGTTAGTGGTTTCTGAAAGAATAGCTCGATGTCATAGGAAGGTTACAGACTCGTGAAATTTTAACCTCTTTATTGTATTCCCTTATCTTCCTTTTACAATCCAGTCTCTTCTCTAAAAGGTTTTTCATTCCAAATAGGAAAAAGACAGGGGCATAACATGTAAGGTAAAAAGCCTCAGCTGGACATGCTGTGTTCTACTTCATATCTTCCTCCAGTAATCAGAATGCAGATCCACTTCTGTCATTTTAATTCAATCTGTTCTAATGTTTGAAAAGTCTGTCATTTGTTTCATGGATAATTTTTTCCTAAACATGCCAATCACACTAATTTTTGCTGTTGAACTCCTGAAGAGGGCTGCCCAGTGGTGCCCTATAGCAGGGACCACAGAGTCAGCCTCCAGGTTTGCAGCAACAGTTTCTCCCAGCAGGTTAGGCGGGGGTTTTCTGCCCCATGGGGACATCCTCTAGTGACACTGCTTGTAAGTCATGTCCACATTTCTCTGCCTGTCTGCCTGTCATGCGTACACAGGTTGTTGGTTTTCTACTTTGTCACAAAATAGATAGAACAGCTGGTAGTCAGATGTTTGGACCTCTGGAAATTCAGGTAAATGCAGTTGTAGGAAGAGGTTTACCTTTTCTTCTATCAAGAATTACTGTTTAAGAAGGTGATTTGATTCTGTTTTTGTCTTAGAATATGGCGTATATAATCCTGACTTTTGAGTACACATCATTCCACGCAGTATTGATGCTAATTTGCTGAAATCCCAGGAGAAACTAGCTACAGCTCCGCCACTACTAACAATACACTTAAATCTGGTCATAGATCTATATTAAAAAGTGTAATTTCAGATTGTGCTGGTGGTTCCCCCTATAATAATTGATACCATCCACCTATAACCATAAGGGAAAGGGTTAAATGGTTGAGATTTCAAGTGTAAACAAGCAAGGCAAGTTCTATATTTCTTTATTTTGTTGAGACTATTTTCCCCAACAAAGTTTTCTGGAGCTTTTCTATTTGTGTCTTTGGTAGAGAGACTTTAAACTGTCTCGTTTTCAACCAAAAGATGAAGTGTAAGCCTGATTGTGACATGAGTGTCTTTTATGAATTGTTCCTTTAACATAAGAGAATACATTTGAAACACGTTTGAAAAATTAGACTCAATGGTATTATAGATCTGATCTCTGCCTTGTTATAGAGGTGAGGTTAAAAATGAACCCAGATCTTCCATAAACTTATCTTTAAAAACATACAGTGGCTGAAGAAATATGAATGAAAAAAATGGGTATCCTAAGCATCCATAATTAGTGTCTGCAAGCTTCCTTTTTTATGGCTCAGTTTGTCTACACGGTGTGTTATATGGAGTTGTTGACATGAAAATGCAAGTGCTGTGGGTGATTGCCAGGTTATTTCATTCCACAAAATAAAGTAATTTGAAAAATGTTTTTAATGCAGTGCCAGGTATCAAAAATTAAATCTCTAGGTTCAATTTACAAGAGAGGGAGCTCTCATGAAATACAATGCTAATTGCAGAGGATTTAGAGGTGTGTGACAAACCAACAGCACCCTCCATGCTTCTTCATGAGGGCAAATACAGCTTTTGGGATATAAACAGGGAAATGCCAAGCAGTAAGAGGTGATATGCTGCTGGGCCTAGAGAAGAGGACATGACAGAGGGGCTGAGCCCAGTGACAAAGCTCTAAGGGGACCACCAGCACCAACTGTCCCAGCCCAGCTCTCCCAGGGCCTCCCCACCCTCCCCACAGCCCAGGACCCCATTTCAGCCTCAGAACCATTGCCCTGAGCCCCAGTGATGCCATGACAGGGCTGGTGTCCAGCTCCCCACAGCCCTTCCCTTCCCAGCCATGGGCCCCATCAAGATGGGTCCACCAGCAGTTCCACATCCCAGCCTGGCCTTGGCCTGTGCCCAGGGGTACGCCCAGTGCCTGGGGCTGGGGCTGCCCTGGTGCCCCCGGCTGCCCTGCTCCTGGCTAGGCCCTGGCTGTGAGGGGTAACTTAAAATGTTTATACCAAAATGCAGTGATTTTCTGAACATGTACTATAAATTTAAATTAAAACTGAGTCAGTCTACAAACAGTGAGGTGAAATTCTGTTTTGTGTGTCGTGCTGGAGAACAGACTGGCTGGTCCTAATAGTCCCTTCTAGCCTGACAACTTGAATTCCTGAAAGTGATGGGCAAAGTTGTTTTCTGTGTTTATTTTCACTTCTGTCAAAATTTCACTTCAGAAAGGATCATTCCTGAAGTTGTAAGCAAAGTAATAAATGTAGGCAACAGTTAGCTGGGCAGTCAGCAACTGAGGTAAAGACAGTCCCATTGTCTATCAGACAAGCTCCTTGCCTATCCTTAGATACTTGCATAATTTTATGGATCTAAGAAATGATGTTACAGTTCTAAACAAGTCAGTTGGCCAGGTATCCTGCAGTCCTAGGAGATGAGAGTTTCAAAGGCCAAGTTTCAGGTATTCACAGATCCACAAGCTCTTTCTTCTGGTCACCTTTT
>JANHGB010036954.1:14731-31688 GCA_026283785.1 Coracopsis vasa | reverse complement strand
TAATAGGAAATAAAAAGAGACGGATAAAACTCAAGAGACACAAGTGAGCGCACACCCGCAGGGGCTGCGGGCCGAGGCTAGTCCCGGCCCTTGCAGGACGGAGCGCTTCCTCCCGCCTTTCGGGGGCATCGGGTGCGGAGAGGGGCCGTGCCGGGGCGCGCTGGGCTGGGCAGAAGGAAGGGCCGGGCTTCCTGCCCGCCTGCAGGCAGGTAGGGTCCTGCAGCGAGGTTCACAGCTGCTGCGCGCCGCACTTCCAAGTGGGCCACGGGGTGGAAGCTGGCAAGTTGGGAGGTGCCGAGGAATGGGGATGGTGCAGTGCCCTCGCTCCGGAGGGAGATGAGTGTCGGAAGCCCCGGTACCTGCGGGTCGCCTTTGGTACCTGGTGACCAATGTGAAATGGCCGTTGACCTCCTCTCGAGACATGTAACTCTTGGGATCTTTGTTACTTGGAAAATTGCCGCTGCTCACTTGTGTTTTGTGCTAAAGGAAACCAGTCCACATACATTGCTTAACTTTCTGTGCTACCAGGGACCCTCCAACCTGATGCTCATGCACCTCAAGTGAAGAACTGATTGCTATTTGCAATAAAGGGTTTTGCTGGAGTTAGATAGCTAAATAATACAACCAATAAATTTCTCTGTATAGAGGCGCTTACATTCTGGTTGCCAAGTTGGGGTGTTCTGGTTGCCAAGTTGGGGTGTTCTGATTGCCTTTGTTTGGTCTTGTGGGCTCTTGAACTTAGGTTTTTGTTAATGGGTATAGTCAATACTGTAAAACCAGGGTATTTAGAACTACGCTTGCAAGTTGTAAGATCAAAGGGAAAATTAAGATTCTTTCTCATCTTTATTGACCATTTAATGCAGGCTTGATGAAATTGTAAACTTTTCAGTAGGAGATTTTGGTAACATTAGCTCCTCAAACTTTATATGTTATCTACATGAGGAAGTAAAGGTAACTTAACTCACACTTTTATTTTGCCAGTTCTAGTATTGCTACTTGAAACTGGAGGAGCGTTTGATAACCTGTGCAATGCAGGTCCATAAGCCCAACCTTCTTTGGCTTTTCTCTGTTGGAATAAGCACATTCTTACCTTGCAGCTGCCGGATATTGTTGTTCTATGCTCATCCAGTCCCAAGAAAGGCCTGTTTGACCTATGTCTTGCAGGTAAATTGCCACGGTGTCTCTAGCATACAGTGCCCCATCTACTGCTGCTTCTTGTGGTGTTGCCTCCAGCGTTTTAAAGGACTTGGTATTTGGTCAGTCTTTCCAGTCTTTGGTTTTAGGGTTGGTTTTTTTTTTTTCGTGTAGCTATTGCAAAGCAGCCTGTAAGTTATTTAAACAGTGCTACTGCAGTTCAGTGGGTGGCTAGCTGATTTTTGGAAGGTTTACTGAATACTCTCCCTGCCCACCCTTGATTCTAAAAATAAGCTGTGGAGTAGTTGTACTTTTAAAAACAGCCCCTGTACTGCAGTCTGCAGATGCGCTTATGGAAAGATATTCCTCTTTATGTTGTGGTTGCACCTTGAACTCTGCATCTTGGGAGATGTGGCATCTTTGTCACAACTGTGGATAAGCCATACAGACTCTGCAAGGAGTAATGCTAGTTTTGTAATGCTAGTTGTAATGCAATTGTAATGCTAGTTTAACACAAGGGTTTTTTGAAGTAGATTGAGTTCCTGGGTTGAGTTTCAACTCCCTGGGGTAATCTCAAAGTTGTTTTCAAATAATATTCTCTCTCTACTCACGTTTGCAAAGAAACAGCAACAGTATGGGCATAATCTTTCTGTATAATGCTTTTTTTTGCTGTGCAACTGTAATGAAATTAATGTTCCATTATTGAATATGCTAGGAAGGAGCAAGACTAGACAGAATCAGAAATTATGCTCTTCACTTGTGAAACACATTTGCCTTGGTACCAGCAGTGAGCAAAGGACTTATTTCAGTAGTTCTATATCAGATTTTTAAGATTGAGGAATCCAACCCTAATGAAAGCCAGCACTGGTGTATGCAGACTTCTCATTGAACAGCATCTGAATGATAACTCCCTCAGGGACGGAGGCAAATGTATAAATTGCTTGAGGGAGGCTTTCTATATCTGTTTGATATTGCAGTGTACTGAGCTAGCAGTAGCTGTAAGGAAAGTAGTATCTTGAAAGGTGGTGTCTTTGCCTTGGTTTTGTTACACTGATTTAATTTTGATTTTTTTTTATTTCATATGGTAAAATTTTTCTCTGAAATTTGGACAAGTTGCTTCTGTAAAGCTGTAGTACCAGAGCTTAGTGACTTCTACTTCTTGATACAGTGTCAGTTATCCAGTTTATTCCTGTTTCCTGTCTCTCTCTTTTTCATATCATTAGTCTGATTTCTGATTTGCAAGAGGAGCTTGGGATATTGCCAAAAAGTTGTTAAAATTGCTACCTTGGGATACATCATCCACAGAACTCTGACAGTGGGAGAGGCTGAGGAACAGCTAGAACAATACAGCTGTCTTCTTTACCTACCTACCTCACATTTTTTTCTTTGCCTCCTGCTGTAAAACTTGAAGCTTAAAGCTCGTTTGAGACTGTTAACAAATAAATGATGCAATTAAAATTTATGTGGAACTTTAAAACAAAGAAAGACAAAAGATTTCAAGTAGCTCTGAAGGATTTATTCTGATCACTCACACAGCTTCGGTTTGTTGGTCTTCAGCATTTTTTTTTCTAATGGAGCTGTTAGCTGAGAGACTGAAGCTTCAGAAGTACCTTGCACAGCAATATTAATTACAATTAGGTTATTGGCAGAGTTTTAGATTCGGATTTAATTGAAGGTTGCTTCTGAAGATGATGTTTTAAAGTTATAGGCATTCTGCGGGATGGGTTATGAGGAACCATTTTTCATACTCCTTTGCTAGATGCCATGAAATGGAGTTGTGTGTGTGTGGTTTTTCCCTCCACCCTGTTCCTTCCCTCGGGGAATTCACAGCTTTTCCAGCACCATAAATACTGGTATGGCATCCATTACTTCAGCTAATTAGTCATATAGAGGAATTGTTCTGACTAGTTGTGGATGTTGAAATCGTGTATTACGGTGTTTATTACGGTATGCATCACTGTATCCCTTCAGCCCCTCTTTTTCTAGGATTCTAGTGTGAAAGACAGGGCAGTGTCCACATGGGGGACAGTGTGCACTGAACTCTACAGGTAGAGTTCAGAATTCAGGGCCTTGGTGATAAGTAGCAGAAAGAAGCAGTTTCACTTCTTTTTGCTTGGTACTTAGCTAGGACCTGTCTGAAGAAGGGCTGGTAGAGGTTCAGGCAGCCCTTGCAACTTGCTTGGGTAAAGGGTGCTTTCCCCACTAGAATGTGGGCTCTAGTTTATTACTTTTGTAATCACTGATCTTAGGTTTTTCCTACTCCAGGTGTGATTGTAGCACCTTTCTCAAAGCTTCTGAAGTACTATTAACTTTTGGGTAGATAAAAATGTGTGAAAGTATATAAATGTAATACCCAGGTTCTGTGTGAGTTTCATCCATGTGCAGCCCACATGTCTCATCCAAACACCTGAAGGGTTCAGTCTTGACCTAAAACATACACAGGAGTGTGAACCATCAAATATGTGTAAAGCTGTTGGGAGGATGGCTTGGCTGCAGCAGTAAATGTTGAATTTCTTAGAAAGGAGCCCCTCCTCTGCCAAAACTTGAGCAGGAATACTTGACTTTATAACTTCTGTTACTTAATGAATACGTGTTTTGCTTGTCACTTTCAGATGTCTGCTTCAGTATAAGATTCTGTATCAAGCTGAGTTCTTCTAATTTGAAAAGCAAAGGTAGTCAGGCCCTGGAAGGCATCTTGCCTTGAAGTGTGTTATCTGGGATCCGTGGTGCTGGTAGGGAACTAGATAGCCTGAGTGTAGGAAATACTCTTCTCTATTTTTGTCTGGCTGGTAGATTCACAGTTGGTTTACTTTCTGTCTTAACACAGCCATCACTACTCTGATCAGGATCTTGAGGGTTTGTAATGAAAATATCCTGGGTTAGGTTACTGTGTGCCTCCCTGACAGAGTAAACATGCATCCTGTCAGCTTGAATGATAACCCATCGTAGCAAATATGCTTAAATTAGGCAGGTTAAAGTTTGGCCATTTAGCACTGAAAAAGGCACTTGTACACAGCTGTACCTGAGGAGCAGTAGGTATACTTTTCTCATGAAGATCAGGATTTCACAAATGAGTCATCTTCAAGTGAAACACAGCAAGCTTTACCTCTAAATAGTTGTTTGCCCCATTGAAACTTCCTTTTAAAAAATAAAGTGTGTGCAAATGCACAGTGCCAAGCAGGACCTAAGGGCAGGGAATAAGAAGTGAGAGCAAGACCTTGAGCCAAAATTCACCTGGTATAGTGATGGGTTAGTGTGCATGCATCACACCTGTTAGAAGGGGAAGTCAGCATGAGGAAAAATGTAGTTCATCAATATATGGCTAGCAACTACAAAAATGTTTAATGTCTGACTTGTCAACAGCCTAACTTTTTTCCCCCAGGTGAAAGCCTCTGCTGACAGCACAAAGCTTCCTTTTCAATACTTCAACAGTTTTTTGTTGTTTGTTCTTCCCTGAACTTGCTGCTTGCTTGCTGACTGCCTGATGGACTTGTCCATAGACTCTAGTGCTCTGTGGAACTGCCATGCCAAAACATCTGTGGTTCTTCAGCTTGTAAAACATTCCCCTGCCTGTTGCTTTCATGGACAGATATATTGTGGATTAGAAAATGTGGATTCATGTTTCCTCAGTCCTGGGGCAGTAGATAAGGCAATTGCATGCTTTTACTTGCTCGGTACTGTGTTTGCCTTAAAAACTTTTTTGGTCATAAATGAAAGGTTGAGGTTGAGTGACTGGTTTATTATAAAAGTGATATCTCTTTAGTTTCAAGTGACACAGATGCAAAGAGTAGCTTTCAGGTTTTGTTGTGCTCTGTCTTAATGTAAGATAATTGGGTGATGTTTTAGGGGCTGACTTCAGTGATGCTGGTAGTGGCAACTCTAGTTGATTTCAATAGCAGCTGCAGGTGTCACCTCTAAAAAAGAATCAAGGCCTTAATGGTGAGCACTTCAGAACCACACTTTGAAAAAGGGATTTATTATTGGCATGCTGTGTGTGCCAGCAACTATTTGCAGCTTGCCCAAAATAGGAAGCCTAAAGGCTTATGTTTCATGTAACTATAGAAAATCTATCTTCTAATTTTAAGCAGAAATGTTCTTTGCACTCCTAATCTTTTGTACGTGGATGTCACTAAATCTAGAATTTCTTACGTCTTTGAAATTAATATGCCTCAGAGGACAGTATTCTGCTAACTATTTAAGCTTTTATACCTTAAAGTTCTGGGGGCTTTTTGAATGTCACAGAGATGGTCAGATAGTAAAGAACACTTCTATTTATACTCCTTGAAAGCTTCCTTAAATAAACACTTGCTTATTTATTGGAAACACTGAGGCTGAACTCAAAACTCTCTGACAAGCTACCTTACCTCCCAGACTCTGAGAGTGGTAGGCTTATACACCTCTTGTCAACTTTCTAATCTTTATTCCAGAAAGTACTCCAGCCAGCCTATCTGTGAAATGCTACACTCTTAGCCACACAGCTGGTGTGGGCATTAAATCTTTGACTGAAAATGGAATAGGTATTAGTCAGGATTACTCTTACACTAGAGGATGTGAGCTGCAGAAGAGGGTGAGGTAGAAACAGCATATTCAATTCACTGCAGTGGAACAGAGGCTTTGTAACACTGTCTTTGGGTTGTTTGAAGATGTTTCAAGCACTGTTTTATATTAAAAAAAAAAATCTGCATATGAGAGGTCTGCTAAAGACATGGCTACTTACAGCTTTAATCTTAAACAATCAGGTTTATCTTTAACATAGGCGGTTGGAGTAAAACCATAATTGGTTGTGTTTATATCAGGCTTGTGATGTTTGCCCTAATTGGGCTCTCTTCCCACTGTATTGTAGTCTTTCTGAGTGATCCTCTGAAGTTCAAGGAAATCTGTTGCTGCAGATGTTGAGAAGCTTTGTGCTGTAAAAGGTGCCTTGATGCTAATGCTTATATTCCTTGCATGAGTACAGCTCACTTTGAGTTACTACTAGAGTTCACTGTCAGCACAAAAACCGCAAAAAATTAAGCTTCTGTCAAACAATAAATGATGTGAAATAAGTTTTCTGGATGTAAAAAATGCAAAAAATGGTGTAGTGTATTTTTAACCTGCTTGTTAGTCAGTTGTGAGTCTATCTTTTGTAGGGAGGATTGTATTTGAGACAGATATGCAAGGTAAATGATAATTTTTTTTTTTTTTAACTTTAAAAATTACTTTTGTTTGTGTTGTCCCTGTAGGCCCATGGCTGTCTGGCCCCTGTTTTGAGAAGTGCCATCAAGTCATTACCTGTACATGAGATGACTGGAATTCATCTGTTTTGTGCAGTCTATCTTCTCTTATTTTTCCTGTAGGTGTTACTTTGTGCAAGTGTTGGCTCTGGAATACATGCTATGAACATCCTTTAGAAACTACTGTTAAGTTTGTGAAGCAGCTGTGATTGCACTGTGTACTTAGTCATCTGCAGAAGCTTTAAATTATTGTGTGCTTGAAAGCTTCTCTCCCTCCTGTGCTGAAAACAAGACCAGTGTTTTGTCAACTCTGTGTGGGTCATGTTTGCATTGCTTGCTCTAGTTCAGAGCTGCTCAGCCTACTGAAAAGACTAAAAAGGGGGGGTAGCTTTGTTGCTAGTGAGCCAATTTACTTTCCTTTGGTCCTCTCCAATTCTAGCTGCTAGTAAACCTCTGATCTGGAACAAGCTTGGAGTTCACTTTGGAGGAAGAAAGGCTACTTAAAGGAGTGAGGGATAAGGGTATACTGGCATTGCTTCTGACTCCTTAGAGCTTAGCCAGATGCTTACCCAAAGGATAGTTACTACTGTTTTTTGACAGTAACTCCACCATTCTCTTCCTCTTCAGCTCTCTGATCTACTTTTGATGGGACTTTTGCTAGAAACCTGCTCTGGCTTCTGGCTGCTGGGTGTCTAAAACGAGTCAGTCTTTGGCCAGAGGTGACTGCTGGCAGTACTGTGCCATAACCAGTTGGTGAGTTTTGAACTGCATGTTCAGCTGTCATGTGAGCAAGAGGCAGGCATGTAGCCTGACCACTGCCCCCAGGGTTGGAGAGTGAGCCAGTAGAGATGTCTAAGACCATCTGTGCTAGGTCATGATGGGCACCTGCTGAACTTCTGTCTCCCATGGGGTGGTGGGACCCTCTCAGAGCTATGGTCTTCTGCTGTTGTATATACCCAGGGAGACTGGGAGTGTGGGAGCTGCAGAGAGCTGTGTGATGGCTCTTGTGTAGATGATCTTGAGTTAGGGACAAGTGGCCATCCCTGATTCAACCAGAGACTTTTGGTCCCTTTGCTTTCTGTATTAGGAAAAATATGAAGTTTAATCTTTAAGACTGCTGTCTTAAGTGGAGACTGTCCACTGATAGCCCATTGATGATATAAATGAGCAATGACGCTAGACTAGGGCTGAACCAATGAATTTATTTTTTCAATTACTCAGTGCCTTTGGCTTTTTTTTCTGGTCTGGTGGCCAAAGCTTTGTTCAGATACTTGATTTTAGAGAACCAATGCAAGCAATATTGTAGATAGATTTCAGCATCACCTAAGATTTAAATACCATCTAGCTCCAAGATAAATGCTTGCTATTTACCTGAATGTGTCTACTGCTGCTTTGATATTAAGCATTTTTCTTGTAATGATATTTGGAGATCTTGTTTAAGAGTTGAGCTATAGCTTATGGTCATTTATTAAACTTTATTCCCAAGGCTATTTATTTTATAGTTGTAGTTAGCCTTTATTTTGTGTAAAAAAACGTGAAAAATAAAGATTTATTTTATTAATTGCTGCTTCAGATAATAAAGTGTAAAATGCATATTTGACATGGAGATCATCTGATAGCAAGTGCTAAGAGGAACTCTTAGCTGAAATACATAGTAAGCATGGATTTTTATCTGTGGTTGAAATGACAGCCTAAATAACAGAATGCTGTAGTAGATGGAAGGGGCAAGGCATTTCAAGGCTAAATGACAATCTTAGTCTTACTTGATTAGAGCTTGCAGAGGTTGCTAAGAAACAGCCTAATAGTCCTTGAGTAACCAATTATATGCCCCTTGGACAGATGCACAGGAGCTCATTCTCCGAAGTTGTTTTTTCCCTTTTTTTAAAAATCTGAGATAAGACTGGAATATCAGTATATAAACTGTTTACATCCTGCTTCAGGCTTGAAAGTCCTGAATATATATTTCTTGTTCTCAGCAGAGTGTGTTCTCATGGATTTTGTTCAGTACGTTACTATTTGATTATTATTACACATAAATTTTTCTTGCAATGCCTCTTCTATTTGCAGGTAGCCCATTAGGTATCTAGTCTCTCCATTGCTTCCTAATTCTCTGAATGTACCAGGTTAAGTAACTCTAAGTATCTGATGTTTGAATTGGATAAATGTTACTTTTCTGGACATTCAGTGAGTAAGTGATAATATTGATGCCATATCCAACAGGTGGTAGAAAAATGCTAGTTTGAGGTAGAGCTAACTTTCCTTACTCCTGAAGCAGTTCTATACATGCAACTTGTAGTGAAATATTGTATGTGCTGGCAGTGAACCTGAAACATCAAATTCTTTAAGTCTTCCTTACCCCCTCTCCCTGAAATAAATATATTTCTGTTTATAGCACTGTAAAGTTGAAATGTCTACCTTAAAACACGATCTACATTTTTAATGTTAAAGGTCCAGGATTCCAGCTGGAGAACTTAAATTCTAATTAGGGAGCTTGTTCATACTTGGAAGGCTTTACCGAAATGTGCTTTAAGCAGTAAGTTGAGAAATAACCTAAATAGTTTAATTATTGATCTACTCCCATCATAAACGGAAGTGGAAGGTTTTTTAGGGTGTGCAATTTTTGATACCACTCACTGTTCTTCCTGTTGATTGAGGACAATTTTAATAGCACTGGTCTGATGACCTGTGCCACTGCTTAATAGATTTTAGTGGTAGTTCCATTCTCTTACACCATGTTCAATTTTTTGAGTGCTTTTGATAGTTCCAAGTCTCTTATGTTACAATAACATTTTTGTTACATCACGTGGAGTTTTTACTGTAACTGGCTGCATGTAATCAGCACAGTCTAGAAGTCAGGCCATGTTTACTTGGACTACTAAGAACAGGTATAGCCATCTGCTGCCCTGCACCAATGACTAGGTTTTGTACACAATAGTGAACTGATAGCACCTCCTGTGTTGGTTAGAAACTGTTGTTTAAACCATATGTTTATAAATAGGCACAAAATACTTTAGTATTGTGTTTGGCTGTTGGAAAAATTTGTAGACTAAAGTATTGTTTCCATGATTCATATACACAGACCAGTGCTTTCTTCTATCAGAAAGTGAGAAAGGGAAGGAAGTAGAGAAACTGAAACATTTAGACTTGCATACATACTTACGATGTTGCCTGTCAAATATTTAGTGTTCCTGCAGTGCCTTCTGATGTTTGCTGTTAAGCTGTGTTAGCTTTGGGATTGTATGGTTTACAGTTTGTAGTTGCTTCGTATCTCTTCCTGCTGTTTAAGAGGTGGAGGGAAAGTGGTTGCTCAAACCCAACTGATAGCAATTCTTGAGAGGTTAATTTCCAGAATTCAGATCCCTTTTTGATAACTCTGCATGACCTGGACTTAAACTGTGGACTGTCAGAATGTAATTGTCACAAGGCTTGGACAGAAGAGCAAACTGTTGCGTATCAACAGCTCTTCTCAATCTGTTCATGTCTGCTCCCAGATCCTGCAAATGTAAGGTAAATGAAATAAGCTTTAGCTGGCAGGAAAAGAGAGTCTTGACTTGTGGCAGCTTGCTATTAGTGATAATTTGTTCGTCCCTAAGCCTTTAGGATGGATTTTCAAGATTTGGTAGTCTGTGAAACTTCAGCTTGCCAAGGAATCTGGAGAAGACAGCAGTGAGAGCTGGTGGCAAATGAAGTACTAAAGAAACTGAGTAGTATTCACTAGAACATATTCTTGAGTTACGAGCCTGGTTTTGGACTAGCACAATTAGTTTCCAGGTTATTTTAATGTTGGCTTATTTTATATGGCTTTATTTTTTTCTCCATTAATGCTCATCCTTATGAGGAAAGCTGTAGCATTGATTCCCACCAGAGGAGTAACTAGGGGTCAAGGATGAAATTAACTTGAAGATTTGCTGAGATAATATCCCTTTCATAGCTTCCAGATCCATGTCAATGGGAGGAGAAGGGAAAAAAATAGAGAAGCAGTCTTATTCACTTGCTTAGAGTATATTTACAGGGCAAGCGCCTGCTTTCAGAGGGTGTTACATGTACTCTGCTATACTTGTTACAAAGCTTTCCTTCCAAGTCTGTGAGTTTTGTCTGCTTTGTAGCAATACAAAGCTATGTCAGATCCCCTCCAGTTGGTTAATCTGAAAGACATGATTTGATATTAAAATTCTGATGCCCTTTTGTTACAGTGATTGATTTCAAGCCTTGGTTGCCATATATTCAAATGAGTACCATGTAATTGTAGTCTAGGTATGCTGTTGTATGCTGTGTTTATTTGCTGCTGTTAAGTAGTTCACTTTTAGTGGTAGTTAAGTACAACATAGTGATTGGTGCTGCGAACATGGGATAGAGAATTACTGTAGCCATGAGGTATTTTCAGGAGATTCAGTCCTGTTGGAATATGATACAAGCATTTATTTTGAGAACATACATATGAATTTAGTTTTTTCACAACTGAACTCTGGTGCTACAGCATATACTTAAGGGTTCATATTTATGTGCAGAATCCCTGTTTAATCCTTTATTTAAGTTCATTGTGTGCGTTGATCTACATTAAAGAACTACACTGTGTTTTACGGTGGTGACTTTTTTTTTCTGCTCAACTTATTCCTATAAATTCATGGAGAACAGCAAGACACACATATAGCTTTTGGTGTGTCTTCAGTGTTCTGGTCCAGATTGCTGAGGAGGGTGTAAGGGAAGATGAGAAGGTGTCTGTGAAGATGAAATCAGGTGGTTTTGTTTCTTTCTCTGCCAGTCTCTTTAGCATGTGCAGAAATTCAGAACTGAGCTGGTGTTCAGTTTGGAGCCAAAGTGAAGGACAGCTTGAGTGCATTATACGCTTTCTCTGAACTAATGACACTTGTTACTAGCTGTGAGGAAATCTGCAAACTGTTTGAAAATTCTCTTTTGAAAATGTGAAATTCAGATTGACTGAAACTGTTGTGCAACTCATGTAGCAGTAAAACCTAGACGTTTGTGTTCTTTTACAGTGAAAACACATACGATGATACCTGTGCTCAGAGCTAATGCCCTTGGAGAAAAAGATTGCATCTTGTTTGGAGCTATATGGGTGTTTAATCAGTCAGCTGTTGCTTTCACTGTGGACCAGCAAAGTCTTTGCCTCACCTGTCTTCTGTCAAGTGGGACTGATGCTGCCAGCTAACTCTAGAGTTGACTCAGTTGGGTAGGACTGATGGGAGAGTTGAAGAGGATTTAGAAAAAGTGTGCTAATCTCTGTGTTCCCTTAGGAATAGAGGTTATGGGCCTCTCCTCTTCCCAGGGCAAGACTTCTAAGCTCATTAGCTTGAATTGGTTTTGAGGGCATTTGCTTTTTCAAAAGCAAAAGGGAAGATTGCAGTGCTCTCACATCTAACATTATTTAAAAGGGTTAAGATTAAAACAGTACTCTGTTCCCAGGAATTTCACATACATAGAACTTGGGGGTATATCTTTTTTTTTTCCTGTATTTGCCTACCTTCTTAATATGCATATTTCCAATACAAAAGAGAGTGCATGCAGGTGTTCTGGGTTTAGAACAATAATTAAAGTATGTTATTACATAGTTAGTTAAATTCCCTCTTGACTTCAAGTTGAAATTATAATGATGCCTGGCTTGGAGTGCCCAGAGGACACTAATATCTGTGACACATGGAGTGTGGAGGGGAGGGAAAGAGCGGTATTAATTACCAGTTCATCTTTGAATTCTAAATATTAGCATAAAACAAGTCTTGCACTAACTCTTAATGGGTCTTCGTGGTTGTTACATATATTTCAAAGGAGACAATCTAGCTACACTTTCATTAGTGCAGCAAGGAAGTATATGTATAATGGGCTTAATTTATCTTGGATTTCTTCCAAGTCTTAGAAAAATAGTAGGACGTGGATGCTTGGTTAATATCAGGTTTGTCTGAAACAGTTCAAAGGTGGTAGCCAGGCTGAAAGCTTCTGCTTAAATCTAATAAAATGATGTTAAGATAGTACCCAACTGTCTGTCTGGTGGTGTACACATGTTGTTCTAAAAAGCTTTTTTCTCTGTTCTCTAATTTCATCAATACTTTCTTCTCTTCTTTGGATTAACTAAGTGGACTTCTGGAAACTCCAGTTGTGGAGTGAACTATCTTAATAGTTGTGAAATCATGAAAGTATCTTAAGAGGTAAATAGCTTGTTTATTTTTTTCTATGTAATGATCAGGCAAAATGACTATTGAAACTTATCCTGTGACCCTCCATCTAAACCAGTGGGTTTTTTTGGGGGTTTTTTTTGGTTTGGTTTTTTTTTGGTACACTAAAATTGGATATTAGCAGAGGAACATCTGCTGGAATTGCTACTCTTTTGTGTATAGCTTCACATTTCATCTCAATTTGTAATTGAAATTAAAAATCAAGACCTTGCGTTCTTCCTGACTAGGATGGGAGGGTAGGCTGCTATTAAGATTCTAGCAGGTTTGCAGAGTTGATACTGATGCAGGTGTGATAAATTTAGTTTTCCTTTCTACTGCTTCTGCTTTAGAACTGTCAAAAGAGAAACAAAACCTGGTGAGGTTACTCTAGGCTCTCATGTTTGAGAGACAGGTACAACAGAAACTGTGGCATTTACTCAGGTAAATAAGTAAGACATTTCTTCTTTGTGTGCTATGGTTGTAGTATACCATACCAAATTCTATTGCTTTAGTAGCTGTTATATTTAAAATAGTTTTGTTTTGGTAATTGGCTGGCTTTTCTACTGTGTAATTTCTTCTAAGGTATATAAGGAAAGCTTGCTGATTCTATTTTATATCCTAGTTTACTTTTGAGAAAAACTCATTGGAACAGACACAATAACACCTATATTAAAGGATATTTAAAGATCAGTTAGGTTCTAATCAGATTGCTTAAAAGTTTCAAGTATATAGATGTGTTAGGTAAATTAACTAGCAGAGAGGAGCTGTGGCAATAGGAAGGATAACTAATGCTGCTTCTGAGCACTGGTATTTGCTGGTTGTATTAGTCTTTCATGTTCTGTGCTCATCATTAACTCTGATCAGCTTTTGAAACAAAGCTACGTGATGAGCAGAGTGGTTTAAGTCTCTTTCCAGGTAGCTTTTACTTTGTGTACATATCATTCTTCTCAGTAGTGTTAGTTATTCTTCCACAGTGGTCATGATGAACAAAGCATTGCAGTGCTCAGGCAGATGTGGAAGAGCTGGCAGTTGGGAGAACCTGTCCTTTTTGAGGCCTGTTTTCCACATGCCTAAAGCTTTTGGTGGGGGACACTAGACCTTTGTCCAACAGATATAAGAATCTCCTCCAAGAGGCAAGTAAAATCTGCCATGCTCTTTGCAGATTAGAATGTGTGTGGAGGGATGGATTTCCTTTATGTAGAAGAAAAACAGCTTTACTGAGTTACTGAGTGGTACCAAGTTTCTGAAAGTCTTTTCTAGTGACTTTAGAGACCTGAAGGAGAAGGTCTTCTGTAGGTCCTGAGCAAAAGGCATTTTTTCTCCTACTGGACAGTGTGCAAAAGTTCAAATCAAAGAAGTTTACCTAAAATAGGTTTACCTTGGTAGCTATGGACTCTAGAAGACCTGTGATGCCTTTATTCCTGCTTCCCAATCCTTATTCATTTTGGTTCAAAATTTGGTTTCCTGAGGTCACTGAAGATTCTGATCTCAACTCAAATTCTGAATCTGCATTGTCTGAAGCCTGGGCTGAGCCCGTAGCACTGGCAGGTACATAGCTATTGCAGCAGATGCAAAGGGACCAAGTGGGTATACCTTATTGAGAGTACTTCAGGTATCTGTGCAGTGTATTTAGGAGCATTTTTTAGAAATCTAGGCTGTTAATCTGGCTTGCTCTGAAGAGACTGGATCTTCCTGTAGTTTGTCTGGTATCTTGAGTAAAGACAAGGATTCTTTACAACATTTGAAGACAGGTTTGACAGATAGCAGTGTTGCATTTGAGATAGTTCAATCAAGTTGGGGATAATTCTGCAGTAAATCTGTGACTTTTGTCACTTTATATTCCTTTCCAGCTTCAAAGTTCTAACATTTCTTTCTTGTTAGCTGGTATTTACAGACTGTCACAGATGCTTTTGACTTCACAGCTTTTTCACCAGTCATACTAACCTGATCTTCACCCTTTCTATTCTATTCTTTCCCTAATTCCCTCTGGAGAACATAAGTGGTGTTTTGAAAGCTGTTGGTTTGTTGTTTGATTTTAGTTTTTTTTTCCTTTTTAGACAGGCTGGTTCCTGAGTGACTAAGAGGTCCAGCTTTTAATGAGGGAGCTATTTCTTGCTTGTTTTACAGCTAGTGTCTGTCTGGAACTGTGATATTTGGCTTAGCAATGTAGTGTAGAATCACTTTCTTAGTGGAGAAGGAGTAACTAGGACTACCACCAGCCTTTATCCATGTTAAATAGAAAACACAGTAGGTTCTGACTACTGTAAATAAGCTGAAGTTTGGAGATGAATTGCGCAGTTATTTCAGTTGCCTTTCTTTGTAAACCTCAGTTTTGTTTCCCTCAAGACAAATACTGGTTTTCATACAGTAAAACCAGGATTTTTATCACAAATGTACTGACAGATTTTAGTGTTGGAAAAAATGCTATAAAATCAGTAAGCTTAGTATTTCACTTGGCACTTATCAATCTTCAACTAGTTAATAAATGATAAATGTTTGCTGTATTTGTGCATTTCTCTTGTCTTGGCTTGGATGACAGTATGTTCTGCTTTGTGTCACCTGACTTAATCACTCTTAAAAGACAGTCTGGATTACCTTTTCCTCAGGGGAACTTTCAGAAGCCTATAGTCCTCTATCCTTTTATTCCAGATACTAAGATCTCCCTGTTAATAGCTCTAGCTCAGCTTGTCTTTTTTTGAATAGCATTTGTTGCATCTACTGCAACAGGTACTTGGCTTGCTATGCGTCTATCGCATACATGGTTTGATTTTTTTTTTTTGCAATTATTTAATGTGACATCAGTATCGCAGAAAGGAGAATCTTGATTGGATTTTTCAATTATGACTTCTGTCACAGCTTTCAAAGAAGAGTTCTGAGTCCATAAATATAAATCTAATTTAGAACTATGTTTTGTTTCTCCTGGCTTCCCTTTTCCCTGTAAAGTTTCTTTGTCATAATTCTGTTTACCCTGGGATAGATACTAATGTCTCAGGCAGGCATGCAAGATTCCACAGTGTAACTTGCTGGTTTGGGTTTTTTACAGCTCTTGTTTTAAGGTCAGAGAAAGTGGAATAATTGCTTCAGAACAGCACCCATGCTGAAAGCAGACTTCAGGGAACATGATGTTCATGGAAGGCTAAGAGCTAGAATATGGAAAATTTCTTTTCTCCCAAGCTTTGTTCCAACCTGGGAATTTCATGAACTAGTTTTGATTGGTTTCTCCAAAGTATTTTTGTCCCAGTCTGCCCTTGGATCCAAAAAGCTACTAAAACCACTTCACCCTTAGGCAACCTGTGTAACACTCTGCCAAGCTTTGTATGAACTGCTGTCTTCTGTTATTTCTGTTCTTTTGACCATTGCTCCTGTTGGCTTATTTTAATGCCCTTCAGTTCTTGTCAAGAACAAGAAAACAGATGATCTAACCATCCCGATAGCCTTTTGTAGCATTGTAGGCTTCTATCACATACTTCTGGTGTCTGTCTTTCAGGCTGAGGAGTTTTGATCAACTTTTTCATTCCTTCCATGGAGATGATTTGATTCTTTGTTCCTTCTTGTTGCTTTTCTCTTGACCTTTGATTTCCAACATCCCCCCTCTTGGGCAATGTTATTCATGCCATCTCTTGGGAGAGGGAGGAGAACCACACTGCTTCACTCCACCTTCAGTTACAGAATCATACAGTGGCGTAACACTGAATGTAGTCTTCCTTGGTTTTCCCCCTGTTCTCTAGTCTCCTGTTCTAGCCAGGGTACACTTTCCAAATGACTTCTGAATATTAAGCAGTCAAGGCATGGATGAAGGTGGGAAGCAGATCTCATAACTGGTGTCTGATCAAAGAACTTGTGTTGAGCTTTTGGCTTTCGTGGGTTGAGGGAGTATCTGTTTATGGAATTGACAGGTCACAAGATGTTTTTTGGTTTTTTAAGTTTTGCTAATCAGTACGAATTTGCACAGAAGAACAAAGTCACAGGTATTAACGCAGGGTTCTGTGGGGCTCTTTGAAAATCATTTTACATTCAGCAAGGTCAGAAGTTCAAATCACAAGGTTTGAAATATTGTACTGCTGTTCTGACAACTGGTACATAGAATTCTTTAAAAGATACGAATTATTTCTCTCTTTCCATGGTAAGATGAAACTGTATATGATGAACTAGTTTAAAGGCCTCCTAGAATGCCACTTTTCTAGTCACTAGATTAAAATTGTAGTTACTGATAATTCAGCTAATATTACTTTTTAATAAGCGTTATGCTTGCTCATTCAGTGGGGAAAAAAAATCATCTGTGTTGTTGATATATTGATTAGTTTTAGAAACCAATACTTTTGTTGAGACCTGTGGCACAAGAGGTCCCTAGAGATGATAGAAACAGAAGACATTTGCAGTAAAATAGAAGTGTTTCAACAAAACTGATAAATGTGGTAGCTGATAGCATGGATTGGTATTAAA
>JANHGB010036942.1:0-11631 GCA_026283785.1 Coracopsis vasa | reverse complement strand
GGACCTCACTTACAATGAATAAGGAGCTAGATAGCTATTCCTACCTCTTGGCCACATTATCACCTTTTCTAAAGCCAGAGGTTCCCACACACAATCATGCAGCTCAGTGCTGTGCTGGGTGCTGCCAGCAATACTCACCCAGATCACACAGCATCATGCTAGGAAGTGCCAAAGGTCTTCCCCCCCCCAGAAGTCATACAGTTTTGTTTCCCCCCAGTACCCAACACTGCACTGGGTTTAGCCAGAGACCCCCCTCTGTCACCCTTTCCCCCCAAAATCTTTCTCCCCTAGTTAATACTCATCATTCTGGGTATTGCCAAAAGTACCCCCTCAAATTGCTGGGTTTCCCCCCAGTACTGTGCATAACACCAAATACTTCCAGAGTGCCCCCTTTCAACATGAGGGAGCTGTCTGGTATTTTTGCAGAGTCAGGTGAAGGCTGTCCCAAGGCACTCTGTATCCAAAGCTTGATCCACAGCTCCCTCCCCCCTCCCTCCTGGCAACAGTTTTCTGAGTGATTGATAACTTTGCACAGGAAACAGAAACAGAAAATGGTGTGAATTCAGGATGAAGGGATGGCTGCTTGGACTTGGCATTTCCTGGCGGTTCTGTGGTCTGCTGAAGCTTAAATTTCATTCAGAAGTAGGTTTTGTCTGTTTCTTCAGTAATTATTTCCATTACAAGGATTCTGTTTCAGAAGGGAAAGGCTTTGGCAGGGGTTTATCAGTGCGTGCTGCACCCAGCTCTGGCTCTGTCATTTGCTGTGACCATCTCCTCTTTGCTTACCTGCAAACCTTTCACATCTGTGGTGCTTCCAGAGGGGAGGAGATGGGCGGCAGGAGGAGGAAGAGTAGGAAAATTCAAAAGAAAGCATATTTATTCAGTGGAATGGCAGTGATTTTCTGTCTCCTTGCCTCAACTTAGGGATCACGAGAGCAGAGCTCTCAGGACTTGGGTATATACTGCTGCTGTGCTCTGGAAGAGGCCATGGCTTTGTGTCCATCCAGGTTCACCCTGTGCCAAATCAGTGGATTACGCTGCAGCCAAAGGGCCCCTGATTAGGAGGCGTTCGTAGGCTTTCCTCTGACTTTCTCACCACATCCCAGATTGTGCCTGCCAAAAATTACAGCTGGAAGTTAAAAGTGCAGCCCTCACTAGGCAAAACTGCTTATCCCAATATGGATTTTACCAGTGTGATGATTAAGGACCTGATTAGATGTTCTCTGCCCTGGAGGGCACCACCAAAGAGAAGAGAACATGCTTGTGTAAGGATTTATCTAAAAGAAAGCACAAAAAAACCTTACCTAAAACAAAGCGAAACAATTATGGGCCCTGATGAAAGTTCTTATCTGACTTATTGTTCATTAAATCATTTCCCAAAACAGGTGGGGTTTGGAGGTTGGTTTCAACTCTCATGAGAAAACAAAGATAAAATTTTAAGAGCTAAATTTCCCTGAATTTATTTGTTCCTCTGAAAACCAAAGAAACAAATCCCCACCTGCCTTGACCTTTTGGATTCTGCAGTGGCTCCTGTGCTCGGTTACTTATTGGGCTGCTCCAGAAGAACCTGCAAAATACTTCCCTTTCGGGAATTGATTCCTAATGTTGCTGCTCTAATGCAGCAGAGAGATAGGTATGCAAGTTCTCCTCCAGCACAGAGACTTTCCTCTTCAAATGGTATCGTAAGAGACAATCTTAAAGTGAGTTTCAAGAGTCCTCATTACATGAGAAAACTCCTGAAACGCTGTGGCAATCTCACAAAAGAAGAATAAAAGCACAGGATGGGGCTTGAAGCAACCTGGTCTAGTGGAAGGTGTCCCTGCACATGGCAGGGGGTTGGCACTGGATGATCTCTAAGGTCCCTTCCAACACAAAGCATTCTGTGATTCCATGATTCTATTATGGATGTTTTCAAAGGGCAGTCTGCATCAGTATTTTTCTCACTGATTCAAACTCCTTTGCAAAAACTGTTAACTACATCACTTTATATTTGAAATATATTTTTACATTGCTTTAGGGTTTCCTGTCTTGGAAAATGACGAATCTGAAACTGCCCCCATATCTTGGAATTGAAGAAATTCTACATTCTTCATCCTCAGAGCAAGCATGCAAGTAAGATATGAAATACATAAGCAGAATACTGTCTCCTGAGGAGCACAGATGACTTCAGACAAGCTGCTAAGGAAGATTTTAGAAGGGCAGTGCTCCCATCAAAACCCAAAAGTGTTCAGGCTGTGTACTCACAGTAGTCCCCTCAGGTCTGAACTTCTAAAACCAAATGCATAAACCCCCAATGGTGGCACAGATCCATGATCCAGCACACTGTGGTACAATGTGTACCCACTTGTCCTGGAGTGGCAAATCAATCATTGTATCGTCACCCATCAGTTTAGGAGCTGTGGTGGCGGAAGTAGCTTTGATTCACGTTAGCAATTTGGGTGGGCAGAGAAATGGGAAGATGGATGATGGAGATGTGGAGAACAAAATAAACCACTGTTAAATGAGAATCCATTTCCTGCATGCAGTATCTCTTTGCCTGCGGCACTCTGTCTATCAACAATACACAGGTACAAATTGGCCTGGAGATGTATCTTTAACTATCCAAACAGAGAAAACTGCATTAGCAGCATGCTGCTCTGCCGGGCTGGTGCCGTGTGATGGGCATTGTGGACATTAGATAGGACAGCTGATCCTTTCCCAGTGACTGAAGTACTGTGGCGTGATTAAAATAACTGCTACTGTATGAAGAGATTGTGAAGGGACATTATAACACAGTGCAGTTAAACCAGATTGATGCGGGGAGGCTGCAAATCGTGTAATATTTACTGTTAAACATAGTGGGCGCTGTCGAGGTGAAAGGAATGGGATCAGCATCTCCGTTTTGCATGGAACAGTGAATAAAAGATAACTTCTATCTTTTCTGTTCCCTTCCTGTTTGAACAGGTAATATTTTTATGCTGCTTTCATCAACATATGGGCATCACTCCTGGGAAAGAAATGAAAGTCTGCTAATTTATTTGATGTGAGAAAATAATGTGATGTGAGATGTGAGAAATAATAGAAAACTGAAACAAAGCCTCACATTTGTCATAGATTTGAATTAGTGGGAAGCTGAGGAAAGCAGAAAAATACTGCAAGGAGCTCAAAGAGGAGAGGGCTTATTGAATTAGAAAAGTATTAATAGCATTAATCATTTCCAAAACAGGCTTCTTAACATCTATAATGACTGTATAAAGGATTGGGGAAATAAAAATAAAAGGGAAAAAAAAATCAGATATAGAAAGTTACACTTGTTTTGTGTTTAAGAGGAAAGGGATGAGTTTTCAGTGATTTACATGCAGCCAGCCTCAATGGAGCAGTGGGGAAAATACCAGGTGGGGATCTAGCCCTGAGAGCATAAGTCAGCTACAGTTCAGATTATAAACCTCCAGGTTAATTCAGCAGCCCTGGTTCCTGTTTAGCTTTGCATACAAAGGAAAAAAGGGATGCTGAATTCAGAGTTTCATAAATTACATTGTTGTAAAGTTACTTTCTCATTGCCTCAGGACAGTTGCGTTCTTCTCAGAGTGTGCTGTGAGGCTTTGAAAGTCTTAACAAGGCATCTGAGGACCTGCTGAGAAACAGAAGTGTAGGGCAAGCAAAGTAGCTGTGATTAAACAAAGAGGACTTTATTTCAGTGTAATCATAGCAATGAGCTGTGTTATCTGATTTATGAAGACATAAAAATAGATTAACCCAGAGAGGCAGGTAAAGCAAAACATAGGAAAAATGTTGATGGGTGATGCAAACTCTAGGTAAAGACATCCACTTTATGGCAGAGACTACTGCAAGTATTATTAGGCCACACATCTGTAACACTACCAGCATTATATGAATGCCGGTATGTATGATGATGCTCCAAGATGTCCTGGCTGGGCAGTGTCCCGCAGAGCTTGCAGAAGGTTCTTTTGGAAGACCAATACATCTGTGTTCCTGTGGTCTGTAAAAGGAACCTCCACCTTAGGGTCCCCTTAGGCTAAATCATTCAGAACAGACACTCAGTCACATGCTGAAATACCTACTTGAAAGCTTCATCTTAATCTTGAAGTTATACCGTGCTTTTGTCTGCTGAAATGGCCTCAAAATGACTGTGTTCTGTAAAAGTGTGTGTTAGCAACCGGCACGGTGGAAGGTCAGACTGATCAGCAATGAGTTTCTTTTTCTCTAAAGCGACTGCAGTTTAGAGTTCTGTGGTGTGACCTTGCTGGGGCTGCAAGCGTGTGTTTAATTCACAAACCCTCTCTTGTTAGAAGGAAAAAAATCTATTATCAGTGAAGCAGTGAACAGAGCAGCCATGGTAATGACTGGAGCTGAGGGGTGAGCATGGAAGACCCAGGTTACTGTCCTGCTTGTCTGTTCCCATGTAAGCAGCTCACCAGGAATATACCATCTTTGCAGAATTTAAGGTGGAAACTGATGAGACAACAGACTGATGAACTTTCATTGTTAGCAAAAAACATAATTTACAGGTTTCAATACTATTGGAGTTCAATGTAAGTCCTGGGAAGTTCAGCTGCAGGAAAGCAAAAATCCTCTTGACGGGGAAGGCTTTATCCAACCTCAGTGATTTTAACACTATCAGTTTGCCAGTGAGATAACTGCAACTGTCAGGTTTTTTCTACACAGCAAAGTTTACTTGAGGACAGGGCAGGGTTTGCAGGCAGCAGGAACTCAGGCTGCACATAAGCTGCTAGAAGGAACAGCATGAGTGCAGCATGCTGGACCTAGACATATTATAGACACAGTTAAGATGAGAAATCTTCTTGTCTCTCTAATAACCTCTGTTTCCACACCCCTTGTATTCCAGAGGACTCCAGAAAGCCAGGATCACAGTGGGGTATCTACTCTTCTAAAGACTTCATGCATCGCAACCAAAACATCAGACTCCATCTTTTCCCCTATAAATAAATTGGTAGGAATGAACAGATTTATTAAAGGTGGAATTTCTGCTGTTTCTTTCCTTCTCTTCCATTTCACTGCTGCTTTCTCAAAGGAGTTAGTGCAACATGCTCCTGCCTTCCTGCATGGATGTCAAAGAGATGTTGTCAGAACCTGCTTGTGAAGGGTAAAGTCACAGGTGTGCAATGGTCCCAAGGGGGAGCGGCAGTAACAGCTCTGTAACAAGACATGGCCTTCTAATATAAACCCGCTGCAAATGGTGTCCAAAGCCAGGCCTCAGGAGTTGCTCCACAATGAAAACAGATCAAGCAGACTGCAAAAACCACTTTCCTGGACAATCCCAGGAGAGCACTTTAAGGGGGGGGTGGGAAATATATGTTCTATAAATGGTAGAACCAATCTCCAAACCTGTTTAAGGAAAGAAGAGGGAGTTAAGGAGGAAAGTTTGCCAAATTCACATACTTTCGGAGATAGATAGATACACTCTTTTTGAGTGCAGGTGTAAGGTGAGGAGCAAACCTGTGTGTTCTGTTCCTTTTCCAGTTGGCACTATCTTACAGCAGCTTGTACAGATGTGAATAACTACATTCCAGAAATGAATGCAGCTCCTGGTGTGTGGGGAGGCCTTGACAGAACAAGGGAAGAAGCAACATTTGTGTGTTACAGAGACAAGTAACCCTGACTTTATTTTGGGCCCTATGTGTTGCAGTAGGGAAATGCAGGTTGCAGATTGCAGCACAGTTCTGTCTTTGCCATTCTCTCTGGTTTCACAGATCTGTGTTCTGTTGTTGCTTTTTTCTTATGATATTATCGGTTACTCAGATACGGGCTTGTGAAAGGCACTCTGGATTTGAGTGTGGACAGAGGGTACATTAGCTGATATGATTCCGTTAAAAAGGATTCCATAGCCAGTGCCCCAATTAAATGAAGAAGTGTCAATATTAATAAACCTTCCAAAGAAAGAGATAAAATCAGATACCCACAGTGACCCCACAGACATGAGTGCTAGCGAGATCAATACATACCCATAAGCACTGATGGAAATAGCTAAACAACGACATGTATCTAGGCCACTGAGATCTGGCAATACTGCACACCCGCAGTATATCCTTTGCTTTCTCTAGTTTTGCCTTTCCATTTCCTTCCTCTCCAGCCAAAAATCAATGTCATGAGCATGGCTACTTGTCTGCATCCTGCCTCCTCTTGATGCCTGGTCTAAAAAGGGTTTCACTTTCAAGTGAAAAGATGCCATCCAAAAAGTTGAATAAGCAGTAATGCAAACCCCTGACAGCTTACATCCCTAATGCAACTGGAATTATTTTCATTCATCTTTTCAATTGCCATCAAATATAGATCCACTGTGGCTGCGCACAACTCCACTGACGTAAACGACTGGGCATTCACTTTCTTGGAACAACACCTACTTGGATCCAAGTCAAAGTTTTGCCAGTACAAGGAGGGATGTGACCAAATGCCACAGAAATGCAGTTGTTACTCTCTGCAGCGTTTTGCTACTTTGAAAGTGTCGAAAGACTGTGCCCTCACCTTTTCTACCCAGGTTTCATGTTCATGATGCATGTATTTGTGCCATCAAGGGCTGGTGGTTACAATGCACTGTGCTCACAGCTACAGTGTTGGAGGGTTTAAAACATTTTGGAATTTCAGCATCTGTTTCATGTTGATCTCAGGAGGAGAATGGGAGAAGAGGATCCCAAGTTCCAGAGAACAATAAGCATTCTGGACAAATTCTCCCTTTGTCTATGCTGGTGTCTCGCTGATGTCTCTTTACCCAGCTGACAGGTAGATTTGAGCCAGCAGAATATAGGGCAGAGTCAAGCCCTTTAACTTGGGAAGAACTCAATTCCTTCCTCTGGCTTGTGCCCAAGAAAATATATTTATGATATACAATACATAGTAGAGGAAATTTTAATTATCAATTTTTATTGGGTAAAAGCATTCCATTCTGGACTGAAAACAAAGACTTTCAGAAGTAAGCAAGCCCAAAAGGGAGATGTTTATCATAAATGACCTAAAGAGGAGTACAATTAAAATATGTTTTAAACTGTTCTATTAATCCACATGAATTTATACTCCCAGGTTTTAAAATAACTAATGATGCCCAAATAGATTTTAGCATCTATTAAAGGTATCATTTTATGACACATTGTTGGGGAAAAAGGAAGCTGAGAATAAAATTGTGAGACTAATTCACAGTAAAAAAATATGTAAACCTCATAATTCTTCCCACAACATCACAGTTAGTAAAACATTGCTCTACTTTGTTTCTACAGCAGGAACACAACCGAACAACGTTATTCTCCATCAGTCAACATTAATTGCAAAGTGATGGCCACTCCTGAACATGGGAGTCTTCACTGGGCCACATTTCATTACGTTCTCTGCTGGCCTGACAGCGGCACCGGCCAGAGCTGTCGTGCCACACGGGGGAGTCTCTCTGCGCGCACGAAGTCCATGTTTCATAGATCACTCACTTTGAAACCTGATTTCTCTGCTCTGCAGCTTTGTCGGTTTGCCTGAGGGGTAACGGGATCTGCAGGGCAAAAGCCCAACCAGGATGTTTCTGTAAATGAACTGTTTGTCAGGTGGATAGGATTTTGTTGGTGGGAGATCTGCATCAAGCACAATTCTCTTTATTAAGCACTGTTTAAGCCACCAAGTTGCCTGGTGTTTCCATACAGGACATTAAGAAAAGTGCAAGAAATCTCAGCCATCAGGTAACACTACAGATTTCTTGTAGCCATTTAGGAAAGCAGAGGGTATGGCAGGTACATTGCATGGCATGGCAACACCTTCTTTCAGCACAGCAAAAATGGAACAAGGGTGCCAGAGCAGGGTTCAGGCATTTCAAGATCACATTTTTAATTGCAATGCACAGCACAGCCTTCTACCATATAGCTATGGGAATAATGGGCATCGTCCCTGGTGTGGGCAGTCTCTGGGTACACCCACCCTGGCATTTTATGAGCCTGGTATCTTGACAAAACACATCTTCCATGAAGTACACGCCATGGGCAGTAGACATACAGCTTGGAAATCACGTAGCATATCTTGAGGGGTGATCCATCCTCATTCCACAAGTCCACCTCAGCCTGGAGCATAGAGCAGTAATGTGGGTCCTGAGCAACAAACAGACGGAAGTGCTGGCAAAAATCTCTCAAGACAGCACAAGTTTTCTAGCACTGCACTGGAGCATCCTAATGAGCTTTGTCGTGGATTTTTGTACATCATTTTTATGACCTTACCATAAGGGTAAGGTCACTTACTTTGCCAGCTTGTTGTTACCTGCTACTAATACAGACCACTGCTAGCACAATGTACTATTACCCAGCAAAACAACAAGCGCTGACAAACACCAGTTAGTGAGTATTGGTGACTGATCTGAGGAAGCCAGGGTCACTGCTGAACAATACCAAAAGAGGTCTCACTAGCTTTTTCTCCTTCCTCTATTGAATGAGCTGTTAATAGACAAGCTGTTATATAGAAAAAGAACTAAACAGTTTACAAGCTTACATTTGAAGGCCTGTGAATTGCATTAGCTGAGCCAGCTGAGTGAGAGCCAAGGCAATCTCCCCACGATTGTAGAAAATGTGGCATTGAGGCATGTGGAGGCAAAGGAAGAGTGACAGTGACCAGGTTTACAATATGAAAACCCAGAATAATTACTGCTTTCTGTGGCATGGAATTTTTAGCTGAACTACGATACGGAATAAGCATCTCCTTTAAATGCACAAGTGTTCGTGTATGTTCACAGTTTAAAACGTTTTCTCTTTGATGCAAATGTCTAGCCTTAATAGAAACTCTTTGAGGTTGGCTTTTCATTTTTCCCCATTGAACGTTTTCCCCCTCCTACCCATCTTTCTGTACTGCACAGGCCACTCCAGTATGCGCAATGTCCATGGTTCTTTTTCATTATTCACTGTTTTCTTTGGGCCTAACAGTTAGAAATAGGAATGTGAACCCCTTCCAATTCAATTACCTGCACAGCTATTTGGGATCAGTGGAACTGGAATGCGCAGCTGAAAAGTTTTTGGAACCCGCCGGTTGCCAGTCAAGAGAGTGAGAGAGTTCTGTTTAAGATTTCTTTCTGTTCTTAAACTTCACAAGAGACATAAAAGTTTTGAAAAGCAGCAGAACAAGAAAAATTAACGCTAGAGAAACAGCAAAATTGAAAAGTAAAGAACGGAACCCTCACATCTTTCATTTGAAGACATCCAGTGGCAGAAAAGAAAGAAGGAAAAATGAAGGAAAAGCCAGTTAAAACCAGACATCCCTGAACAGTGATAATTCAAAATGTCTAACTTTGAGAAAAGTTCAGGAACTTTTCAGGGGTCAGATTTTTACGCAGAAGAACTATCTTGGATCAAACATAGGCTTTTTAAAGTCTCAGGTTAGAGATTTCAACCTGCTTACAAGTTTCCATCTTTATATTGTTTCCCAGTTTCATACTGTCTGTGGTTAGAAACAAACCAGGTGATGTCTTTAACCTGTTGTTACAATACAGTCTGAAATACTTCAGTAGGACCTGAGGTAGGTGGTTTAGCACAGCCCTTGCAACCAACCTGAGGAGATCAGGCTATTCCTGAGAGGATATTCAGCAAAGTACAGTGGTGGCTTGTGCTGTAACCTCCACTAGTAGGTAGCTATCCTTGATAGCTCATTTACAGTCCAGTTGATCCAGACAGAAATCAGCCCAACAGGAAACACAGTTTTGGCTCTTTAAAAACAGATTTCTTGGTATGTTATCATATAAATGGTTCACAAACTGGATTAACCTGAGTCAGTGATCCAGATAACAGCTTTTCTAGTTGGACTTGAGCTTTGCCCATAAAACTTTGTCTCAGAATCTGAGTAACTTTATCACAGAGAAACCTCTCAGTCATGCTAACTTAGGATACCACCTATTTCTTACATCTGAAAGGGAAGCATTAGTCTATACTTAAAAATCAACTATCCCTCTACATGGAGTGAGAATTTCTGCCACTATTTTAAGGCCAATGGCAAAACTCATGTGGTTGGATGCTCTCTTTGGCTTCCAGTCCTGCAGTAACAGTGAGGATAAATCAGCTTCTAGAACTACATTCACCTGAGATCAGACAAAGTGGAGATGATGCATTTCCAGGTCCTTGATTATGAAATTTTTCAAGTACTTACTGAGCAAAATTCCCTTTAAAGGCTTCAGAGAAACCATCATGTCAAGGGCACCTTGCTTCAGTGAAAGGCTCAGGATTTATCTAATCAAGCCCAGGAATTCTCCGCTTTTGTTTTGCTGGGTTGGTTTTCCTGAGTTGTTCAGTTTACCCTCCTGTTAGATCCTTCCATTCAAGTCAGTAGTTTCCTCAAGTTGGCTGATCTTTATTTCTGCTCTTAATATTCTCTATTGATTTTATTGTAGTGTGCTTATGTAATGTTCAGCAGTCTCCTATTACTGTAAATAAAATGAGATAAATAACTCGGCTATTTTTTTCTCCATTTAAAAGGTTTGGCAGCAGCCATCTCCACCCTTAACTGAGCATTTGACAGTGTTACTGCCAGTGTCTGTGAGGGCAGCTCCTGAGATCTGCATGCCCCTCACATGTCACTAGTATCCATGCTAGTTAGATAAAGCTAGCTTGGAGTCTGCTGATATTACTGGCTCGCTTTATCTAGCAAGCAGAGGTACCAGTAGCATCTGTGCATCTGTTGGATGTGCAGATGGGGGCAGCTGCCCTCTTAGACACTGGCAGCAGTAGCAGTGTTAATACGTGCATCTATGACCAAGGAAGATACTACTTATCTGCAGTAGATGTGAAAGTCACCAAGGCTCCCGTTTCCAGATCAGCTAGGTGTTACTCCTATCTATCACTCACAGGCTTTGGTTTAACTGGTCACTTAAAGAACAATTATAAAATACAAACCACATCTTCAGCTTTCTTCCCCCTTCTGACTGCTCTTGGCAGGCATTTCCTCTGCCCTGGCCTGTTCCACTGTTCTCAGGGAAACAGCTAGCATAGAGTAGAAAGGTGCATTCCCCTTGGCTAGCAAGTGTCCGTAGAGCATTCCCAACACTCATACTCCCTTCAGACTCCTTGTTATTGGTGCTCTTATCAGCATAGTTGGAGGTCAAAGCAATTGCTGAAGGGCTGGGGCAGCTTCTCAAGCGAAGCCTGCAGGCAGTGCTGAGTCAGTGCTTATGGTGTGTGGCTGTGGGGGCTGCAGCACAGACCCAGCCTGAGACTCCAGCCTTGAAATGGGCCTGCCCTGGGAGGGAGAAGTTACTAGAAGTTATTCTAGCTAGTTTGATCACTGATAGCTCAGCAGCTGACTTGATTGCTTGAATGAATGCTGCAATCTGCAGTCTGTTTAAGCCAGTTTAGAGCCATCTTCATTGTTACTCCATCCCACCGGAGACAGATTGGTCTGGGTGCTGCCTCCATGAGTTCCAAAGACTGAGTGTACCAGGTCTGAGTGGCTCACTACTGGCGTCCTCTACCTCTACCAAGGTTGGAAGTTTCGGCTTTACTGCAGGTGATGCTTACTCATCTTAAAGCCCTTCTGAGGAATCCCAGACTGGTTTGGGTTGGAAGGGACCTTAAAGCTCATCCAGTTCCACCCCCCTGCCACTGGCAGGGACACCTTCCACTAGAGCAGGTTGCTCCAAGCCCCTGTGTCCAACCTGGCCTTGAACACTGCCAG